>CABHPQ010159912.1:8552-27829 GCA_902168405.1 Peromyscus aztecus
TCTCTCTCTCTCTCTCTCTCTCTCTCTCTCTCTCTGTGTGTGTATAGTGTCACAGCATAGAACTTTTCAATTTCCCTAGATTGGCTGATCAGCAAGCCCATGGGATCTACCTGTCTCTCTCACCCAGAGCTGGATTGCAAATGTAACACCAAGTTTTTAATGAGAGTTTTGGGGATTGAACCCAGGTCCTCATACTGGCATAGTAAGTACTTTACTGACTGAGCTATTTCTCAAGCTCAACACTAAGAATCTTTGAAACACCACAAACAAAAATGATTCATCTCTACAAACAGTTGCCTCATTCATCTTTCTAACAGTGAAAGGGGTGAATATTCACTTACTCATTTTGGGAATATGAAACTAAGAATAAAAAAGATAAGGTCACCATTCTTAAGTTCCATTATAAATATAGCAATCTATGCCTATGTGGTGGCTAACCTTTGTTGTAAAATAACTGGATCTGGAATAAAAAAATAAAGCACAGGCTGCCAGACATTCCTCTGAGGGATTTTCTTCATCAGATTACTTAAAGCAGGAAGACCCACCCTAAACCTGGATGGCACATTTGGTGGCAGCCCAGATAAAAGAACACAAAGGAAGGAAACTTTTATTTTTGCCTGCTTGCTCTTGTTCTCTTTGGCAAGTTAATCTGTCCAGTTGCTGTGGCAAATCCTTCACTGATACTAGAGCCAACTTCTTTATCACTCCAATGTGGAATGAAGAACAACATATCTCCAGGTTCTTCCAGGCCTCCAGCCTCATAGTCTGAGCAACTATCAGACTCCTGGCTCCCAATCATGAACTATCCATTGTTAGACCACCCTAACTCCATAACCACATTCTATATCCAATCTAATAAATCCCATATATATCTTTCTATCTGTTCTGTCCTTGTCCAATACTATCTCTAACTCCTAACCTGAATAAATACATACTATATTTCAAAATTTGTTCAGTAATAAGTATAAAAAACAACTTGAAAAACTCTTTCACCATATTCTTCCTTTTTATTTTGTTGAATATTCCTATTGGCCGCTTGGGCCATCTTCCCACAACTGTAACACACAGGTTAACCAACTCATGGGTATGCCTGCTGAGAATCTTGCTCTTTACCAGCTGCATGCTTCTATAGAAAAGCTGAAGAAAGACAATGGACCTAGAACAAGTGCAAACGGGTACCTGTAACCTCAGTAAACAAAATTACCACTATGATTCTGTCCATCCATTCACCCAGGCTGTGGGAGCATGCCAGCCTAAAAGCTCAAATAATGTACCCATATTTCATATTGCATTCTGAATGTCTCTGTATATGTATGAGTGACAGTGTGTGTGTGTGTGTGTGTGTATGTTTATGTGTGTGTGGTTATATTAGTACGCATGTACATGCTTGTGTGAGAGTGATGTGGCCACAGCACACATGTGAAGATCAAAGTATAACATTCAGGAGTCAGTTCTTTCCTGTCACTTTCCTTTGAGGCAATCTTTCTTTGTTTCTACCAATTCACCAGATGTACTCTGAGTTAGCTTGAATTTGAGCTTCATGGCAATTTTCCTTCCTGTCTACACCTTCCACCTTGCTGTAGGAGTTCTAGATTTAGAAATGTCCACCACTGTGTCTTGTCGGTTTGTTTAAGTGTGTATTCCAGGTATTGAGCTTTTGAAATTATGTCTTGTGTGGCAAATATTCTTCTCCAGTTACCCACTTTATAGTCCCTTCATATGTCATTCCTAATGCTATGTTGCTGATTATGAAATAAAAAATAGGCACAACTATGAAAGTATAAGAATAAACTGTCACAGAAACAATCTAACATTTCATCTTAATGATAGAAAAGATATTTGTTTAAACATATAAACATAAATTTATTTAAATACTGTTTATCATTTCTCTTAAGTTATATTCATTCATCTGCCCAAATTCCAAAGTGAATATTGCTCTCAACTTTCTTGACTCTTTCTTTTTCTTGTGGTATAGGAATTGAACTGACAGTTCCTCAAATGGTAGGTGCGTGTTCTATACCTCTGGACTGCTGAATATACTCTCCACTACAGTGGACCTCTTCCTCAGTTTAAACCTGCCCCTTTCCCCCCATTATTCTCAATTTAGTCTTAAGGGCAAGATTTTTGTTTTGTTTTGATGTTTGGTTTTTTGAGACAGGGTTTCTTTGTGTAATCCTGACTATCCTGGAACGTGCTTTGTAGAACAGTCTGGCCTCTAACTGACAGAGATCTACCTGTCTCTGCCTCCTGAGTTCTGAAATTAAAAAGGTGTACTACTGTAGCATGAATCTTAGAAGGTCTTATTAATAAAAACAAACCTGGAGCTGGGTATTAGGGTGGATGCTGGAAGATCAGAGAAACAAAACAAGCCACAGCCACCTCACCTTGTCAATTTCTCAGCTGATTCTGTTTCCTAAGACTGGAAGTTTCTGTGTCCTCATCCGAATGGATCTCAGCTGACTGCTGCTAAAAGCCTAAAAGCTTAACCACCTAGTTCCTGGTTTTCATGTCTTATATACCTTTCTGCTTTCTGCCACTACTTCCCGGGATTAAAGGCATGAGTTACCATGTCTGGCTATTTTCAGTGTGGCTTGGAAGTCACAGAGATCCATGCCTCCAGAAGGCTAGGATTAAAGGTGTGAGTGCCACCATTTTTCTGGCCTCTTTGTCTGTCTAGTGGCTGTTCTGTTCTCTGACCCCAGATAAATTTATTAGGGTGCATGATATATTGGGGAACACAATATCACCACATGCTACCACTGCCCAGCTAAGATTTTTAAGAGGTCCCATTTTTGTTATTTGAGAATTTCATATACAAATACATACATATATATGTATATATACATACATAAAATTAAATCAACCCCACTTTCCTCCTCTCCTGCTACTTTCATAGCACCTGTGAGGATTTGAATGTGAGATGTCCTTTATATGCTCAGGCATTAGGACACTTAGTCCCCAGTTAGTAGTACTGTTTGCAGAGGCTTAGGAATTTTGATCCTGCTGCAGGAAATACATCACTGATGGTAGACTTTGAAAATCTACATCTTTCCCTACTTCCTGTTTGCACGCCTGGATTTGTTCTTGGGTTGGCCGTGTGATATTTCAGCTTCTTGCGCCTGCCACCATGCCTACCACTTGCTGCTATGCCTTTCTGACATGATGGACTCGGACACCTTTGAAACTGTAAGGGAAAATTAAGTTCTCTAAGTGGCTGAGTTCATAGTAGTTTACCATAGCAACAAGAAAGTACCTAATATCCAATTCACACATCACTTCTTCCCAACAACATGCTTTCTTTGGAAAACTCGCTGAGTCCACCTAGTAACACCAGTATGTGCTTGGGCCATCCACTGGAACATGGGAAGCCTACGAGGAGCTACAACCCTGAAGAAAACTGACTCTCTTTTCACAAGCAGCCGTCAATCATCAATAGCTCCTCAGCAAGGAGTGAGACTTCATAAACCCTTGATGGGAAAATTTGAGCATAATTTCTTATGGAAATATTATTTAATCATTCTCTATTATTTGAAATTCACACTAGGTGCAAGAATTTCTTGAAAGCTTGGTGTCTTCTCTCTAACCCTCAAGTACATGTGCTCCAGACTAACTGTATTAATCACTACAAGTAGGAGTTATTTCACAAGGTCTGTTCTTGTTTTTGAGACAGGGTCTCTCATTGTCCTGCAACTTGCTGGTCATAAAGCCTCAAGGATCAGCCTGTCTATTCCTCAGCAGTGTCTGGGACTGCAAGCATGACCCACCACACCTATTGGATTAAAACGCATGATAATCAGTTTACCCACTAAGTTATCACTCTAGCCTTCCTCACTGTAAAATCACAAGATAAATCCTGTGATGCCAAACTCCACAGCATAGAGGAATAGGCCTTTGTTTTCTGCAGTACTGACATTTAAGCAAGTATACTGTGGAAGATCATACTAAACTTCCTTTTTGGGGAACATTTCCATGCCAAATGTTAAGTCACTATTATACTGAAAGGGAAAAATTAGTAGCCATCGTGAGAGATGTCCCCCCCCCCCACCTGCTTCCTCTAAAGGTATTTGCTAACCATCAGTTTTAGAATCTCAATGCTGGGGAGGCAGAGACAAGATGATCCTTGAACTTGCTGGCCATTTAGTCTAACTGAAACAATGAACTTCAGGTTCAGCAAAAGAGCCCGTCTCATAAAATAAGGTGTAGAAGAGACTGATGAAGACAACAAATGTTAACCTTTGGCCTTCACAAACATTAGTTCATATGCACCCATACTTGAAACACTTATGCAAATGAACATATACATATGCAAACATACATACAAATAAGCATTTTAGTAAATATGCAACTGTTCTTGTTTGTGAAACAGGTTATATCTTCCATCTTTATTTGCAAAGAAGAATATTGATGATCACAGGAAATGTCTGTTGTAACATCCACATCACAGACAACTTGTAGACTCAATAAACCCCATTTAAACACATGTCTAAAACATCTGTGAACCTGTGAAATGGCTTAGTGTGTAAAGGTGCTTACCTCCATCGCTGGCAATCTGAGATCTATCACCAGGAGCCATGTGGTAGAAGGAGAGAACAGACTTCTGCAAGTTGTCATCTGACTTCCACACTATGACAACACACACACACACACACACACACACACACACACACACACACACACAACCACTCCTTGAATCATGTTAGCAGCATATTTTGTGTTCAGTTGCTAAAAACAAATATCTCCTTAGGCTTTCTTTCACTATTTGCATGATTAGCTGGGTGGGGTCTTGCCCTGGGGGCATCCATCCCATTGTTCTAGAGGAGAGCAAAAGGTCTTTTCTTAACTGTTCTAATCTCCTCGATAATCATTCTCTCCTTCAGCACAAACCTTGGCTGCTACAGTGAGCTTCCAATTCTTTTTGTCTCCAAATTTTACATTTTGTATTTCTTTCTGCCCCTCTGACTGTGTTCACTGTAGATCTGTATAAGAGAAATTAGCAATACAAAAGCTATGCTGTTTTAAAATTTTCTCCATTCAAGACATTAGCCCATTTCTTTTAAATTTAGACTCAAATTAAATTCTCTGTAATAGGCAGAAGGCAACTGTTAGTTGCAAAGTGGGCCCCCAAAATGGTAGTGATCCAAAAATGGTAGTGCCACTAACAATGTCCTAAATGTCCTTTTGGATGCCGCTCAGGCTAGACTTGAATTGAGCAAACAAAAAGAGGACTAATTGATAAACAGAAGCCTAAACTAAGCATTTCTCAAAAACCTTGTGAGGCATCAACAGATTCTAGTAGAGCTTGCTTCAGGCATAGCAATACTGGCCACTGGGCAAAGAAATGCACCACCCATGTCTTCACTGGAGCAAGGGCCCCATTCAAGCTGTGGATATGCAGGACACTGGAGAGTCACCTGCTCCTCTTTGGCTCACCATGGTCGGTAATTCCCTCCAAGTTCCTCATAAGAAAATCTTTCTTTAACTTCCCTTGCCTGATGGCCTAAGACTGACATGGCCCTGGGATCACAGATCCAACAAAATCATCAATGTTTTAACACAGAAGAATCCAGATTAAATGTCCAAATAGTGGATAAGTCTCTGTCTTCGTTAATTGATATGGAGGTGGCTTGGTCCATACTTCTGCTTACTGTGGTAAATTTTCTCCTCCTCACATATCTTTGATGGGCACTAGTGGCTGGGCCCCCCTTGTCCCAGGCCCTATCAGATAATTTAGTGACCCTGTCACTTGCTGCTATAGCATCAAGCTAGCCTCAGCCACCATCTTCCCAGAGGCTTCCTGGTCAGTTCATATACAACAATGACAAAAAAAAAAAATGTTTTCACCTTGAAAATATTCTGGCTTTATAGACATTATGCAGAGTAAGAGACCTCGGAGCATTCAGCCCTAAATGGGATGTCTTTATCAAATTCCTATACTCAGAGCTCAGGGTACCCCATAGAAGAAGTGGCAGAGAGAATGTGTGGAGCCAGAGAGGACGGAGAATACAAAAAAAAAAAAGCCCTCTAAATCAACATGAAAAAACTTACATGAACATAAAGAGATTAATCAACATGCACAGGGCCTGCACAGACCTACACCATGTCTTCTGTGTGTATATTATGGCTTCTAGTTTAGTGTTCTTATGGGACTCCTGTGTGTACAAATGTGTGTGTGTCTAGGATTCTTCTGCCTTTTCACTGGGCTCTTTTCCTTCTGTTTGTCTTATCCAACTCTGATATCATAGTGTTTGCTTTATCTTATTATATTTTATTTTGCTACATTTTATTATCATCCAGTATAATCCTGTTTTCTAGTGAGAGACAGAAAGGGAAGGGATCCTTATAGGACAGGAGGTGTGGAAGTATTGGGAGAAGATAATAGAGGGAAAACTATGATCAGAATACAGTATTGGTGAAAAAATCTATTTTTAATAGAAGGAAAAAACATTCTGGTTTTATAATAACTTTGGTAACAAAGGGTAGACATTTTGCTTGCAGATGATTCAAGTCTGAGAGCTTTAAAGGAAAGCTGAAATTACCTGAGTCTCTTAAACAATAAAGCTTCAAACATGAAGCTCAATTACCTACAAGCCTAAATTGGTTTTAAGAGTGAAAGGCAGGCCGAGCTTTTTCCTAGAGCTAACAGGTTTCCTGCTGAGGTAAGTAAACTCAGAAGCAGATTTTGAAAAAAAAGCAAACTCGAAACTCTTTTGCCATTTTGAGGATTTAAAGCATTATTATTATTGTTATTATTATTATTGCTTTGCTTTTATGCTCCAATGATGATTTAATAAGGATTTGCCTTTTCAATGACTACTCTCAGTAGTCAAGCACATTTGTCCCCTGGTAAGTGATTGGATGTTTGCAGAGTGAAAGCAAAGTCCAAAGTTTAAAGATTAAGATAGCTGAAAGTTTCTAAAATGTGAAGGAAAAATACAAGATTTATCCTGTTATTAAGAGTCTGAGGAAAGTAAGGTACATGAAAAATGAGATTTAAAGATGACAATATAATATTAAAATTTCAAAGTTCAAAATTTAACACAGCAATATTAAACCTTTGCTTAAATCAATGGAGATGTCATATATGATCAATCTGCTTTGGTAACAGTTAAAAGTACAGACTACTAAAACTTCAAAAGTACCCAAAATTATCAAAGTCACAGGCTCAGAAATTTCAACTTTCTTTGGTCATGTGCATTTGTAAATATAGAATAAAATGTAATTCTCCTAATCTATAGCTACCTAGTCCTCTTGAGGTAATGGTGTGAGGACAATGAGACAAAGGAAAGAGTGTTCATTCTTTTACCCCAGAACCGTCCTTTGTCCCTTCAAGCTCTTCTTCCCATTTGTTGTATTTTCTGCCAGGGAATTTCTGTTTTATTGTAGATGAATATTGATAACTTTTCAGACTTTATTTTGCTATGGATCAAAAACTTGAGTTTGCTTGGACTGTTTGCAGACATGTCTTGATTGCTTTCTCCACAGAGAAGATTTCAAATCAGATTATCAGATTAAAACAGGCAATGGTCCTGCTTATATAGATAAATGTTATCACTTCTTGTCAACTTTAAAAACTCCATGGAAGCTTCAGAGAGTTGAAACTTGGATACATTTGTTACCGCCAAAGTGGGCCCTGTATACCTTATCTGAAGAGTAATTCTGTCAGTCAGCAAGGCAGATGTTAAAGCTTAATCTCTCACCGACCTCCTATCCCTTAGCAGTGATGAGGAGTATTAGGGCTCCTTTCTACTTTCCCATTGATTAGGATCATGCAATGGGTCTGCAATTTTCAAATACACACCCAACATAAAGATCCCCCTAAGTTCCTTAACTATACTTGCTGTCTTTACAATCTCTTTTAGTTACTTTGCTATTACTATGATAAAACACCACGATGAGAGACAACATAAGAGAGAGTTTGTTTTGACTCTCTCTTATTATAATTTATTATAGCTACAGAGGGCAGATGTGGTGGAGGTAGAGGGTAAGTATAGTGGCAATAACAGGAAACTGGGGATCACATCTTTGAACAAGAAGCAGAGAGGTCAAAATAGAAATGGGATGCAGGTAAAAACTCCCAGAGTCCCCAGAGATATACTTCTTTCAGAAAATCTCTACCATCTAGAGCTGTCCAAACAGCCCCATCAACTTGGGATCACGTATTCAAATATAAGAACCTATAGGAGACAATCTTCATTCAAATCACCACAAGCACTTAGTTATGAATGTTTTGTAAATGAATCAAATAATTTAAAGCACAATGCATTAGTTACTTTTCTTATTGCAATGACAAAATACTTGATAAAGTTAATGTAAGGAAGGCAGGGTTTGTTCAATTGTATAATCTATCATGGTGGAAAAGCTATGGCAGCAGGGACTTGAAGCATCTAGTTTGCATCTACAGTCAGGAAGCAGAGAGTGACTCAACTAACCCAGTCTATAAATTCCCTTATAAGCATGTCCAGAAATTTATCTTCTGGATAATTCTTAATCCCACCAAACTGACATTCAGTAGTAACTACCACATTCAAATAGCAACATGCTAACTACACAAAAAATCCTTTAAAATGTTTCCATTCTGTGTACACAGTCTCTATAATTTTCAAATAGCCCTATTTTCTTTGTATTTTTCAAATACTCCATCTTTAAAAGAGATTTATTTATTTTTAATTTCTAATTAAGTATGCATATATGTATCTACATGTAGTCATGTCTATATGTAGGGCCCTTGCTGGAGTATTGGGAGATAATGGCGTGAAGTATACTTGATAGAGGAAACTTCCTCTGTGACATGGAGTAAAAGACTGAGAACAAGGAGCCTACATCACAAAATTTGAGAGAATGCCCCAAAGACATAAGGAAATGTGACCAAACTCTACCTCCTAGCATTCTACCAGCTGCCAACAATTTTACTCTAACCAAGCATGGGATATATGAACATTGGAGGATACTCAAAGCTCAACCTATAGCATGTACTTAATTGAGTGTAGAATTACCAGATTATAATTAATGCATAAATTAAGACAGGATTAATATTTAGTTCATTATTTCTATTCTCAAATGAACTGAAAACTAGTGTCCTGACAAATGGATCATGTGCCCAAGTTGATTTTAGCTTATTTTTCTTGTGGAAGACCTTAATATCGTTCAAATTATCTCTCAGCTAGTAACATTTCTTAAAAATATGCTCTATCAATGTAATTATATTTTGATTCTTTCACAATAAAGGTATTGATACTTGCTACAGTTTCAATGAGCCTCAAAAAAAAAAATACTAAGTGGCAGACTCCAGAAAGAAATGTTGCATATTCTACATAAATTTTAAGACAAATATTTCAGTTTCCTTCTTTAAAATAATTTTTATCAGCATTATGTTAAAACAATAGACTGACTTGTGGATGTGAGACCTTTCCAAAAATATGGATATAGTCTTTATATATTTAATTTTATTGTGTACTTGGGTAATTTTTGTAATTTTTGAAACATAAGTAGAATTCTTATCTTTCAATTCCTTCTTAGGAATTAGATATTTTGTGTGTGATTGACAGATTATTCTGTTTTTCAATTGACTATATATAAAACATGAAAATTTTATATTAATATTTTCTCCACTATCTTCCAGCTTTGGCTTATCAATATGAAGATGATTCCTGGCCTTCTGTGAAAATGGTACAACATAGTAGAAATTCCAATAGTCTGCCTTCACATACCCCTGAGCTGTGGCTCTCTATCCCCCCCAAATCGGACCACATTTTTTGAAATATCTTTCAAGGTCACTTTCTCTTTTCCTATTGTTTTTAATCACCATTTTTTCTGCTATGGTTGACAATTTATTTCTAGATATAATACTAATGAACAAAAAAGCAAATACCAACATCGGCATGTTGGAAAGGGAAGAAAGATATAATGAGTGCTGAGCAAAGTGCCATTGTCTTTTCTGTCAATATGAAGAAACACCATGACCAAGGCAACTTACAGAAAAAATAATTTATTGGGGCTCACAGTTTTAGAGGGTCAGTGGTAGGGAACATGACAGCAGGCAGGCAGACATAGCACTAAACTAGTAGATGAGAGTTTACATGTGATCCAAAAGCAGTAGGCAAAGTGTGTGGGGGTGGGGGGGTAGTAACTGTAGCAGGAATCCTAATTGGTCTTAAACAATAAAAACTCAGAGTTAGATACAGAGGTAAATGCTAAAAGACCAGAGAAGGAGAGCAGCCAGTCACTAGTTCTTACCTCTACCAAATCCTCAGCCTTTAAGGGGAGGAGCTCCTGTCTCTTCCCACCTTATATTCCTCTCTATGCCCAGACATATCACTTCCTATGTCTACCTCCCTACTGCTGGAATTAAAGGTATGCGATCCCAAGTGCTCAAATAAAAGGTGTGTGCCACCACTGCCTGATTATGTTTCTTGTTTAGACTGGATCCATCTTATGTAGCCCAGGCTGGCTTTGAACTCACAGACATCCATCTGACTCTGCATCCTGAATGGTGGGATTAAAATTGTATGCCACCACTGCCTGGCCTCTATGGCTAATTAGTGGCTTACCTCTGCACTCTGATCTTTAGGCAAGCTTTATTTGTCAGATCACAAACAAAATATCACCACAGGTAACTGTGAATGATATGGGCTTTTGAACTTCCAAGTCCATTTTCTTGCAATAAGTCCACACTTCCTAATCCTTTCAAACAGTTCCACAAAAGCATTCAAACATATAAGTCTATGGGAGCTATTCTCATTTAGACCACCAAAGTCATGTTATCACATTTTCAAAAAGTTTGAATCCACTGTGGACACAGAAGAGAGATAGTGAGTAGATTAGAGCATAATCTGAGGTGGAAATTAGAGAAATGAATGAAGGAGTTGAGAATACGTTCATGAAGAGTATAGGAACGCCAGGCTTGGCATCCTACTGTAAAGGAGATTCTGCTGCCTTAAGCCTCAAGTCTGTTGTGATCAGAGTGGGTGAGTAAACCTTGAAACTTTTTTATTCACATATATGTTTATTTATTTTTTCATTTATTTATTTGTTGTTCCATATTAGAAGGGCACTGAGAATGATAACTTGGTGTCTTTTCTTAAACTTATCTCCTACATACAAGTGACTGTACAGCATAAAATAAGGTCAAAGCACATGCTAATTTTGTCCTCAACACCAGTATCTTTGGGAACATCAGGATGGATCCATATGACTTAGAATTTTAGAATGAGAAGAAGCTTTGATAATTTTTAGGTCTTTGTTCTTTGCTTTATCTTATATATTTACATTGATGTCTGAGAAAACAGAGAAGGCTACATTTATATATGTTGAATCATATAATAACAATTACGAGAAAAAGATATTATAGAAGGTATGGGTAAATGTTTATATTTGTCATTGAGTTTCATTTTTAGCAGGTCCGATCTTAGGGGATAAAGATTCATCACTCTAGGCCCTGATTCTTCACTTTGTATGATTATTTACTGTGGTTGACACAGCTTCATCTGGTATATAACAGTTTGTAAAGCAGTTTCCACCAAAGCAGAAAGACCTGATTTCAACTTCCACATAGAAACTCAAATGTAGCCTGTAATTCCAGTTCTGGGGATGTAGAGATATATGGATCTCGGAAGCTTGCTGGCAAGTCAACTTACCCCAGTCAGCAAATTCTAGGAACAGTGGGAAATTTTGTCTCAAAAATTAACATAGAGAGTGATGGAGAAAGCTACGTGAAGTTGACCTGTGATCTGTACATGCACATACATGCACTTGAATACTTCCACACATGTGAACATCTAAAAATATACCATACATACACATACATGACCACTCACACACATGCATACACATGAAGAATTCAGAATGACTCCCCTTCTGTCCTCCCATAACTGACCATCCTGCACTGGGCTTGTCTCATACCTGTGCCCTTTGCAGTAGTTCTGTTATTGACCTGCACTCACTTGAGACCAAGGGTAGGAATGCACCTTTTTAGAGACTCGCCCCTCCCAGTGAACTGAGAGCACACAGTGGTGCAAATGGGCACCCTCCAAACCACACTGACCATCAGTGCTGAAGCCTGGAACTCAAGTCAACAGCTATGGGTGAAGAAGGACAAACAAGAAAGCAGTTTCTCTCAATTTAGTGTATAGTCAAATTTTCAGTGACAGGAAAAGGAAATTTGTGTGCATCTCATGAAGTGGTGAAGCATCAAAGGAAACAGCAGGTCAAGACACCTCTCCTTGCTGAGATCCATAATTTATAAGTTAAAAAAGGGGAGTTACAGCCTCAGAGGCAGAGAGAGAATGCATATTTTATAAATGCACATCCTATCATTTAGATGTGAATGAATCTTTGAACACACCCCTTGGTCAGAAATCTTTCTCATTTAACTGAAATACAAGCCTATCAAGTCCATCACCAATCCTTGTCTATTTGAAGTAACAGGACCTCCTTAAGCTCCGATGATAAAATGGATACTACTAGCCCTCCACCTTCAGCATAAAGGCTTTAGGCACAATGGATGTAAAGCTAAGTTTCTCTAAGTTAGCTAAATACGTTTGCTGTGCTAGCAGCAGAACAAAGTCAGAGAACTCTCCATCAGCTCAGTTTCCTCAGGTCTTACAACCGCTTGCTCAGTGTCTCAGCGTGGCTTGATGTTGGCCTGCCCCCTCCCATAGCACTCTGTGAATGTGTGTGTAAGAGTGTGTGTGTGGAGGGGTGTGCAGTGTGTATACAGGTGTGCACCCATAAGTCATCACAAAGGTCACAGGAGTGTATTATGTGGTTCTGTGTCCTACTCTATGGTTCTCTGACTCATTCCCTTGAGATAGTGTCACTCAGTGAACCTGGAGGTAGTCTTGTAACCAGAAAGCCCCAGCAATTTTCCTGACTCTGCTCCACATAACACTGGTGTTACAGGCATGCAGGCAGTCACTCTAAAGTTTTTATGTCAGTACTGGGGGCTTCAACTCAGGTCCTCATGCTTGTAAAGCAAGTGATCATACCAACTGAGATGTCCCTCTATTCTCCATCAGAGTAGCTGTACTTATTTTCTGGCTCAGCTCTGCAGGAAGAAGATAAGTCCATGCTGGCAATTTCAGATCTGCATGCCACCATTAAGTGAAAGATGTTCTAGTGCATAGTGTCTCTAGAGTCCTTGGACCCGACGCTAATGCTGCTGAGCTGGCAAGTGGCTAATAGATGACCTCTGAACTCTGTGAAACAAAATGGGATACTTTGATTGGCTAGCTAGAGAAATAAATAATGAATGATTGGAAAACAAATAAAAAGATATTGAAACTTATTTGTTGGAAAATGATATCATACAACTATTCTCAGTACTACCAAAATGAGCTAGCCATTTTTTACTCTTAGTACACTATGGAAATGGCTTCCGTCACAAGTGATCATTGTGTAGAAAGCTCTCCCACTTGAGAGAATTTGTACATGCCTCCTCTTTCTCAGTGTTTCTAGGACAAGTATTTCCTCTCAACTCATATGTATCATTTGGATTACTTTGTCTGTATTAAATGTCTTTCTATACTGTTATGATTCTGTTGCAGACACAGAACTCTAATGACTATTACGTCACAACAAAAATCTTGTTTATTCTATTGTAAGTTCTTTGACTGCACACGCTGCCCCCTATGGGTGCTATCTTAAACTGGAACAATTCCAAATGACATGGGTAACTTTCTCATTTATTGAGATTTATAAAATTGTATTAAAATAAGATTCTTGGACTTTAGAGATTTCTCAGTGGGAGAAGCACTTGCTGTGCAAATGTGATGCCCAGAATGTGGAATCCCCAGAACTCACATAGATGTTGGCAAGCATGGCAGCCCGGCTGGTCACCCAGCCCTTAGGCAGCAGAGACAGAAGGTCCCCAGAGCAAAACTGGCCAGCAAAACTCTGCATAACTGGTCAATTCGAGGAAGGCAGGACTTTGCCTCGATGTATACAGTGAAGAGCAACCAAAGAAAATACTCAACATCAAGCCAGCGCTAGCATGGGAACACATATGCATGCTATGGATTTTTTGACTCTCTGTGACTGCATTAACATATTTTTATACTATTATAAATATGTAACAGACAGATATGCAACTCTAATACCTACTATGGTAATGTTACATCCATGTTCAATGGATTTATTTGTTTAATCTATTACTGTATCATCAATACACAAGTGAACACATACACACACACACACACACACACACACACACACACACGTGAAGACTTTAAAATTAACTCCATACAATAAAATCTGATACATTTTTACTGCTCTTAATCACTGTTTTATCTCAGCTCCTGCCATTGTTTTACTGTTTTATCTCATTTTGAGTCTGTAGTTTGGGAGCTTAGAAGTTCCTGGCCCTCTCTAAGTCTCTTGTATAGAGTAGAACATTTCTTTGCTTTTTAGAACACCCTACATTTTCAAGCTCCAAACAGAATTTTCAAGGATGCATAATGATCCACATTTTTTTTTTTTTTTTTATTTATAATAAAAAATCAGAACTCAGGTTAGTGGAGTGTGCTCAGTTGGTCAGAAAAAATGGTTGAACTCTCTCGTGTCACTATTAGTTGCATGGCTGAGTATTTAAAGTCTTGATACTGCTAAGCCTCCTTTCTCTTATCACAGTAATAGAGATAACAATACTTCCTTCAGGGCAGGCTGCTAAGGAGATTGTAAGTATGTCTACAGCTTGCTTATTAGTTTATATTGCATAGTAAATCCTTAATAAACTTAAACACTATTATGATTATATCATTGATGTCACTATCACAGAATACAGCTTATAAAGAACAGAATTAACTTTCCGGAAACAGCATTTCTCATCAAAAACCTGTATTCTTGATTACCAGGGTTGGTCAGTCCTTCTTCAAATTTAGAAGTTGCAAATGGGGAGTCCATCTGAACCTTTCCTCAGATGCAGATAAACTGCCAGGGTATATACCAGACTAGACCACAAACAGATCCTAGGCTAGAAGTCTGACTCCCTTAATTGGTGTGTCCTAATTTCTTAGGTCAGTAGTTCTCCACTTGTGGATCATGACCCTTTTTGGTGGTGGGGGGGTCAAACAACTTTAAACAGGGGTCACCCAAGACCATTGGAAAACACAAATATTCACATTATGATTCATAACAGTATCAAAATTACAATTATGAATTAGCAAAAAAATAATTTTATGGTTGGAGGTCACAACAGCATGAAGAACTGTATTAAAGGATCTCAGCATTAGGAAGGTGAAAACCACTGTCTTAGATTCACACACTCCAAAGAAAGCAGAAAACATACTAGTGAAAAGGTAGGACAGAAATTTAATTAAAAAACTTACTTTGAAAAAAACTAGAAAATCAACATTTCTCATCTTTAGTGTTTTGACATATGTATTATGTTTAGGTGAAAAAAGAATCAGGGGAGGAGGTATGTGTGATTAAACAGTGTTGATTTTCTTTAGTGGCTCTTCAAGATGGCTCTGAAGTCCATACTGATGAACGAAACAACCAGTTCCCAATAGATAGATAATTGTATCTGCGGGACATCTCATCCTAGGGTGGTATATCTGTGGCATTCCATATTCCTAAAATCCAAGATGACAAAAGGCTTACATAAAACACAGGTGTCTTTGTGGAATTTGTCATAAGAGCTCACAAACAGTAGGATGCCACAGTTACTCTTAGAGCACTCAACCTTAAAAAGGGACAAATAGGCTAGGAATTCCAGGTTTAGCTCAGGAGGTTATCAGACTATCTGTAGTATTAAGTGGAACACGGCCAAAAGCAAAGGAGCTGGAATAAGGAGGAATGATGTATCTCTGTAGAAAATGTCCTTATCTAATGTGAACAAAACCCTTGGTTTAATCACAGCACCACATGAACCCCTCACAGTAGTGGACACCTGTCTGCCAAGCACTTGGAAAATGTAGACAGAAGGATCAGAAGTCCAAGGTGATCCTTACCTACATAGTGAGTTTGAGTTCAGCCTGTGGACAAAAAGAAAGCACAGATGAAAGGCTTTTACTCTGCGGGCACAGTGAGGAGTCAGTATTTTTGTTTATTTCTATTTATTTATTTATTTGTTTGTTTGTTTGTTTGTTTGTTTGTTTATTTGGTTGTGAGTCCAGACTTTCACCACTGAACCATCTCTCCAGACAGAATCAGTGCTTTTTAGCTAAAGCAGTTTCTAAATACTCATTACAGGGCACCACTCAGTTACCAACTGAAACTTTAATTATTAGTAAATCCCTTTCCAGGTGCTAGGTGGCAACTAATTGAAGTGACAAAAAGTAAATAGAATTTCAAATGGCACAGATCCTTAGATCAACAAGAAGAACCACCATTCATAATTCTGAATTCCAAGAATAAGGATGTCCATATAGGGTTGACAAAGGGGACATGAAGGGACACTGAGTAGCAGAATTTCATTGATACATAATAATAAAGGAAATTATGACTCATTAAAAAAAGTAGATGATGGATCTTGAGAAACCTTTATAAGAGAGGTTAGCCAGACTCAGAAAAAAATGGAGCCTCTTGTTCTCATGTGTGGATTCTAGCTTTAAATGTTTACATATACATGTATGTGGGTGTTTCTGCAAGCGTTGGTCTGTAATATACACTATATTAATAAATTGTCACGTGCTGTCTAAGGATGTTGTAAGTCAGCTCTGAGATGGAGGAAGCACTCTCTTTTCTCAGACTTAAACATACTTGTGTTAAATGTTCTAACAACTCCACACTCCATTCACATCCCCGTTCTTGTTCAAGTTCACTCCTAGGCTCTACAAGGAGGAAACGGAAAGACAGCCAACAGCTATCATGATGTCCTTGAGAATTAGAAAGTAAACCATTTCCAATAAAGGCCACAATTTTTTATCTTGTGATATAAAAAGGCCTGCCACGGAAACAGGAAGTTGGAAGCTCATCAATGCAGAGATTTCTAATTGGGAACTCCAATATGACTGCTTTTTCCACAGTCAACTCTGCTGAATATTCTAAGTGTCCAATTGCTGTTGCTGCTTTCGCTTGCTCCTGCCTCCACCAGATGTTATAAGTAGTTTATTTGATGATGTTTTATGTTCTATCTGTGGTGTCTATTTAGGTGTTCCTTGTTCTTCCTTTACTTTTGCTTGCTACATGCTTAAAGTACTTCTATCATAGATCATTCTTCAGATTTTCCAGAACAATGTCAGTCATGCAACCAAAAGTGGGTGGGCATGAGGAGGGAGAAGGCGTTGAGAAGAGTGGGACATAGAGCCAGATGTAGTGGGGGTGGAAGGATATGACGAGTGAATGAGAGAGAAAAGTAGGGGAGGGAGCTGCACAACTTATGCTAGAGAAATGATACGATGAAACCCAACACTTCATATGCTAAAAAAATGAACTTGAATTTTAAAAGACAAAAGGTTCAGTTGATTATTATAGTTGATGTCATTGCTGTCAACTGCTTTGCCTGGAATGCAGGAATCTGTATCCCCTAGGAATCTGTATCCTAACAATTTCCTCCATTGGTCAACCCTAAACATTTAGTGGGGACACCTCATTGATACAACTTGGGCAAAGATTTGCATTACAAATATGATGAGGCCTGGGGATTGCTCAATGGTAGAGTGTTTGCCTGTGATACATGAGATTCTGGGTTCAGTCTCCAGTACCACAAGGTATAAAGCTAAGGATACAGGATAGCTTAGGCCTTCGAGACGGCCTAGGAGGTAAAGGCACTTGTATAATAAGCATGATAACCTGAATTCAATTGCCTATACCCACAAGATAGAAAGAATCAACTCCTCCAAGCTGTCTTCTGACCTCCATACATGGGCCATGACCTGCACACCCACAAACATACTTGCAAACACATGCAGATATGCAAACTCTAAATAAATAGATTTAATAAAATAATTTTTGAAAAGAATGTCTGTGCTAGTTACATAAATATTTTGCTTCTCTAACAATTCACCTTCTCCCCAATAAGAAAAAGCCCTGTAACAGATTTGACTGTGAAGGAAGCTGCAAAACTCTCTTATCTTGCAAAACAGTACAAAGCAAAAGTCATTAGTAGGTTGTTTTTTCAGCTCAAGTACTGGAATGCACCTTATCCTAAACCCATCTGAGCATTCAAGGATATTGAAAACATAATCACTGCTCTCTTACCACCAGCCTCCCATAGGAGTGGACACAGTCGCCCTCGGGGAAGCACAAAGGCAATACACGCAAGACTTAAAGCAGTCTGATTTATGTGAAGTTATTGCAGCTCATTTCATCAGCTCCAGGAGCATTGTCCGTTTTGAATCTCTCTCACTTCTGGTGACCCAGAGTTCAAATTAATTCCTCATAGATAAGAGCTGTTATTTAACATTGAACACCTATTAATAAATCATATTAGGACGTACAGTTAATTACCATTTTGAGGGTGCTAAATTCAACTACTTTTAAATGCCCTCTGGGGAAACATGAATATAACTTGATTTTAAATGGGCCTCAGCATCACCTATACCCATATAAATTCTGACGTTTATTTCTCATGCAAGTGATTATAAAACACTAATATTACTATTTTATGAATAATTCAAAGATCTGGCTGTGTTGGTAATGTAAGTAAAGTCTTGACAAAGGTGAGAGTTGCAGTGAGATGATTTTTTTAATTTTTTTATTTTATAATTTAATTTAATTTTACATATCAGCCACGGTTTCCCTTGTCCTCCACACCCCCTGCCTTCCCCCCAGCCCCCAACCCCCATTCCCATCTCCTCCAGAGCAAAGATTCCCCTGGGGATTGAGTTCAACCTGGTAGATTCAGTCCAGGCAGGTCCAGTCCCCTCGTCCCAGGCTGAGCCAAGTGTCCCTGCATTAGCCCCTAGAAACCAAATCAAGATCTTCTCTCTAGCAAGAGAGAGATGATCTTGATTTGGTTTCTAATATTATTTCCTATGGTTACAGTTAAGCAATAGAGAGTGGTTGCCATAATTCACCTTTCCATATCTGTGTTCACCAAAGACTCAAAAGAGGGCTTCTGGGTAATGGGAAGATGGCTCAGACAATAGAGTGCTAGCACCATACACTTGGATCCTCAGAACTCATACAAAGTGATAGATGTAGTTCCAAATACTCAACCCAGCATGAAAGGTAGGTCCCTGGGCCTTCTGAGTAGCAAGTCTTGCAGAACTGGTTAGCTCCAAGATCAAGTGGACAGCAGTAGAGGAAGATATCCAATATTGACTTATGGCTCTCACTTACAGGTGCCCACACACCTGCACACACACACACACACACACACACACACACACACACACACA
>CABHPQ010159912.1:27839-46541 GCA_902168405.1 Peromyscus aztecus
ACACACACACACACACACACACGAATACATGTATTCACATAAATTTCAAGGATGTTCTGTGCTATATATCAACATCCTCTTACAGAATGTAACTGAAAATGAACAGGAGACACAGCTGATTTGAGACTCTTCACTGACAGACATTGTGAATCATTAGAAACCAAGAAGTATAATTATCAGATTTAATTGATGTGACTTCAAGTAATACAAGTTTAAAAATTGTCATAAAAAGGAACAGATTTAATCACCATGGAGGGAGCACAAAAATAGTGTTAGCTTTGTTCCCATGCCATGTGTGAGATTTGTTCATCCTTTGACCAATGAATTCAGCTAAATAATATGTTTATCTAGTTGCATATGTTTAATACAAAGAGATACTTTAAAAATGTTTCAAACCACAGTCATGATTAGATTGAATGAGGTAATGATGCAGATATTCATTTCATTGTTCACCCCTTTCACTGTGTTTTAATTGCCTTCTTAGGTATTGCAATAAAATCCCTAAGGATTGTTAAGAGAATTTTAGTCAATTCCTTAGTATCAAACCTCCCTGAGGATCATCAACTTATAACACAGTTATTTGAATTAACACTAATTTAACCTCAACTTTTTATTCATGCCCCTGCCCTACCTGATGCTGTCCTTTAGTTTTGAAGCTGATAGTTATATCACCTCAAACTTCTGGTTACAGCTTTACTCAGGGTTGTATTGAGTCTGCTACAGGCACAGTCTGAGCTACACAGACATGTTTCTAGAAGTTTCTCTTTCTCAGTCAATGTTTTCTCATGAGCTTGCTCTTTAATTGTGCTGTTCATTGCTTCATGAGGGTTCAATCTAATGTCTAGCATCTCTTCAATTCACAGGATTCCAGCTTATTTTCAGTGATTTTTGTTTTGTTTTGTTTTTATTCATTTGGAAGCATCTCAAGTGTTGTGAAGAATTGCTTAAGAAGTCTAAAACTTTGGTCGGCAGTTTTTCAGTCAGTATTTTGAACATACCCTCTCCTGTCCTCACCCAGATTTCAGTCTAGAAGGTTCCCAGGGGAATTACGTGTTACTATCAATAGAAGTTACAGCGCATGTGAAATCAGCTCCAAGTCCCCCATCCCTCCCAGGCCTCTCTTTCTCCCTTTCCTTTACTCCAAGATAAGAACTTTCTTTTTTCATACTGTAATTAGTTGTAGATCTGTTTGATTTACCTGACTTGAGGCAGAATGAGAAAATTTGACATTTTCTTCCATTCCTTGGACATCTAATGAATGTTTACACCCAAAATTACAAGAATATGCATATGCCAATGTGCATGTATAAGCAGGTGCCTGTGTGTGTATACCTTTGTAGGTGCATATGTAGATGTATATTTGATTGTGACCTAAATATCTACTTAGTCTTTTCTGATCATTTTTCATCTTCTTTTCTTTCTGTTCCTCAGATTATTTATTGTCGATTCACATATCTTTAAGTTTATTTAGTCCTCTTGTTAAAATTTATGCATGAGACTCTTTAGAGAATGATTTTTTAATTGGTTTTGTACTTTCCAGCTCCAGAATTTCTCTTTTGTTTTCTTTATAATGTTTATAGAAACTGTCACTCACACAATGTTGTTCATCCCTTGGTCATAGTTTATTCTACGTTTGGACATATGAAGTTAACTGAAATAGAGCTAGCTTATAATTATTTTACCACCTAGGCTTTCTTATGGGCAGTTGTTATGCACCAACTCTGTATATATTTACCAATTATCCTTCTAGCATATTAGCAGCACCTTGTAGTGTTTTCCTTTCATTTTCATGTCTCATAATTTTGTTGAAAAACAGACACAAATGTTACATAGTAAACATGAAGTTAAAGACTTCCTTCTCCCCATAGATCAGTGTCTTTCAACCTTTCTTTTGTTGGTGGAATGATCCCTTCACTGGAGTTACCTAAAGCCATTGGAAAATACAGATATTTACATTATGATTCTTAATAGCAGAAAAATTGAAGTTATGAAGTAGCAATGAAAATAATTTTACAGTTGGGGGCCACTACAACTTGAGGAATTCTGTTAAAGAGTCACAGATTTAGGAGGTTGAGAACCCCTGCCATAGATGGTTACTGCTCTCTGTTCAGTGACTACTCAACATAGGTGCAATGCTGACATACCATCATATGTATACCTTGGATTTCTCTTTAATTGTCTTAATATTTACTTGACCAAAAAATACACCCTCTCTGTCTCTCTGTCTCTCTCTATGTGCATACGTGTTCGTGTGTGTGTGTGTGTGTGTGTGTGTGTGTGTGTGTGTGTGTGTCAGTATGTACATGTGTTTCTGTGTGTGCATTTGTGCTCCTGCTAATGAAGTGGTGCATGTCCTTGGATGCTTGTGCCTAGAGAGGTCACAGATAACAACTTTTGTATTCCTCAATCATTTTCCAGTGAAACCCCTAGGAAAGGGGTTACCAGTTTGCTAGACTACCCCAGAGCTTAAAAGAGAGATAGGAAGACGATATACAAAAATACCACAAAATTGTTCTTCTGGCTCAGGTAGATGACTCACTGTGCAGTAGTAAATGTGCTTGCTTCCAAATCTGACAACTTGAATTCCATCTTCAGAGCCTAAATAGTATAAGGAAAAGAACCAACTCCTGAAAGTTGTGTGACTTTAGCAAGCAGAGCATAGCATGCACATGAATGTACTCAGGCATACACATATACACGCACATACACACAAAAAAATAAGTAAATAAATAATATATACATAAATTTAGGATAAATTATTTTAAAACTACCCTTATTTCTACTATTTGGCAACTTTTCTTAAACCAATATGGCAAGCCTCTAGTTAATTCTGAGTTTTTCCCAGCACTGATTTTGATAATTTTTGCATGGTTGCTCATTGCTTTTCCACAGGGGAGAATGGTATTTTTATTGGCATTTCCAAGGTTTACTTATGAGGAAAGAAGAGAACACAGTGAAGGAGAAGAGATAGGTCTGGCTATGGGCACAGTAGCAGGAATTAACTACCAACTACCATCAATCAGAGGCTCTATCAGATGCACTGAAGGAATAGGAACTTGTGAAATATTTGTGATGTATTAAGTTTAGCTGACAGGCACTTGTATCAAGCTCTACTGAATTAGTTGAGGAGATTCTAATCAAAACATTCTCTCAGGAAGCATAGATTCCCAGTCTGATCCTCCCACATTCTGTGGGCTAGCATTATTCTCAGCAGATAAAGTTTCTTGTTCAATGAAAGTCAACACAGTATGTATTGCTGATAGTTGTTCTCTCATTTTATTATGGGCGGAAAATTAAGTTTCTGATTCAAAGAATAGAGTTGTAATGTCACCAGTGGCAGAGAATTAGGCCCACCACACTCGTGGCCTCAGCAGCATGAGGAGTTCCCATAGTCGTTTATAGGTCTTGACTCAGGTTAAACAGGATCCTTCACTTCAACACAGAAGAACATTTCAGAATGAATGAGTAGGAAGCAGGGCTGAGATTTATTAAAAACACTAAGTTATGGATTTCAGAAAAATAAATTATACATGTGTGGTTATATATTGTGTCCCCTAATATATTGTTCACCTTATTTAAGCTTATCTGAGGATCAGAGGAAAAAACCAGCCACTATATTAAACATAGATGTCAGGCAATGGTAGCATATGCCTTTAATCCTAGCATTTGCAGGCAGAGATTTATCTGGATCTCTGTGAGTTCAAGGCCACACTGGGAACAGAGCCAGGCATGGTGGCACATGCCTTTAATCCCAGCACTAGTTAACCACAAGGGTCTGGAGGTCTGTACAGACAGGCAAGAAGTGACAGAGCTGGGAAGAAAGAGGAAGTGATGCAGCTGGGTGGAGAGAGGAGGAGAGATGGCAGGGATGGAAAGGCATATGGGCCTGGGGATACAGGAAGTAGGTCTCTTTGGAAGCTGAGGAGTTGGTAAGGTGAGGTTGTCTGTGCCTTGTCCTATTCCTGTGATCTCTCGGTTTTATCCCAATATCTGGCTCTGTTTTGTTTTTTTTAATTAATAAGACCATTTAGCAATTTGTTTTACATACATGAAAATGTAGGCATTTCATCTAAGTCTCACAACAGCATATAAACACCATTGTAGTGACTCCCAAAGTACATCTGGATTAGGGCTGCTAAGAAACATTTTCTACCTTTTGACAGTGAGATTATCAGAGGGCTCTGGAGGTGACTTGGATGAGATTGTAATGTGATAAT
Source organism: Peromyscus aztecus (assembly GCA_902168405.1). Classification (NCBI taxonomy): domain Eukaryota; kingdom Metazoa; phylum Chordata; class Mammalia; order Rodentia; family Cricetidae; genus Peromyscus; species Peromyscus aztecus. The sequence continues at coordinate 32,057 of CABHPQ010159912.1, forward strand.
ATCAGGAGGCATTATGTTAGCAACATGACAAGAGGTTATGCCCTTTAATGTAGGATTTTCTGGTGAGATTGCTAGATGATTGCAGGTTACATCTGGAAAGAGAGAAAAGTTAACATAAATGTCCTTAATTGTATTGGAGTATGTGGGAGTGGGTGAAAGGGGAGATGCTTATTATGTTCACTGGTGTGCCCATAGGTGGCTACATATATGTGAGCATGTGGTAAATGTGATTGTCTGTATAGATGTGTGTGGCATCCAAAGGTTGAATTTGGGCATATTCTTCTATAATTTTTCTTGTTTTTCTTTCCTTCTTTTCTTTTTCCTTTTCTTTTCTTTTTTTTTTTTTCTTTTTTTTTTTTTTTTTAAGACAGCATCTCTCACTGAAGCTTGAGTTCTCTGGTTCAGGAATCCATCTATCTCCATTCCCCTAACCTAGAGTTATAGGCTTTTGAAAAAAATGGAAAACCTGAACCCATTAAAAACAAAGCAGTTACTGTGCTGGAATTACCAGTTCTCAGCTGGCAAGAGTCTTTGACCAGATCCCAGGATGGGGGAGCTTTTTCTCTGTAGCTAGAGTTTTCGTCCCAGGTCCCGCCAAGCCCCGGGCAGTCCTGTAGCCCACTTACAAAATAAACATACAGACGCTTATATTATTTAAGTTCTTCCGCCATTAGTTCAGGCCTACCATTGTCTAGCTCTTACTCTTATACTCAGCCCATTTCTGTTAATCTATATGTTGCCATGTGTTCCATAGCTTTACGTGCTGCCTTTACACAATGCTCCCTGGATGGCAGGCTGGCGTCTCCTCCTCTCTGCCTTCCGGTTCTCTCAATTCTCCTCTCTGTTAGTCCTGTCTATACTTCCTGCCTGACTACTGGCCAATCAGTGTTTTATTTATCAATCAATCATCCATAGCACTTCTCCTTACATGTCTACAAATTTCTTTTTTTCTATTCTGCTTCGGCATTACAACAATAATAGTGTAATAGGCAAGTTGCTTAAATTTTCGTTTTCTGCTTGAATGTAAAAAGAGTTGCATTCACTTTTATACTAGCAAATAATTGATGTATTTCACAGCTACTGATGTCTCTGGGCTCAAATGATCAAATAGAGATGCTCTCACATGGGATTACCACATATACAATCTTGACATCCAATCAGAAAACAAAAAAACAGACACAGTGATCAGGAAGCACCAGTCCTTCCTGGCCTGCACTAAACTAGGTACCAAGCCTCCCACCATCTTATGCTGATTCTGAAACAGGAAAGACACAGCCAGAGCATGTGAACAGCCATGCCAATCTGTAGCAATGGGATACACTGTACACAGAGATTTCCTGACAACCAAATAGCTGACTTGCCCGTATTCCACTTTTGAGGATGCAACACCTGTTAAGCAAATACATGTCTGTGCATTTTCACCAGTGTGTAGGACTTTAACTATAAACACAGAGACTGTGGTTTATGGGTAAAGCCTTATAATCAGTTCTCCTCTTTCAAACATATCCAGTTTTGCTTGGAAGTGGAAAAATGGAATATATAAAGAAACAACTACAATATGAAAAAAGCCCAAAGTAACATTTACATCAAAAGAATGGGATTTAGTTTTGTACAACATAACACAAGCAATATAAGTGAGTGTCTGGTATCAGTGGGGAGAAATAAAATTTAAAAATTAGTATAAATTAGTCTCTTTCCTACCCCTGTAACCATCTGCAAAGTCCTAGCTCTTTGTCTACAGAAATGTTTAAAGACAAAGGAACAACAAAAGCACCCCCAAATTAAGTCTATTTTGCACAGAAAAGCACATCTTAATCTTTCTGTCTGTTGTCTTGCTTACACTTGCTTGTGTTCGTGGTAGAGCTTATGAAAATGGAAAAGTATAAAAAAAAACTATTAAAGGAGAAATTCATATATTTTACTTGAGTGACAGTACCCTCAGTTTATTCTGGACACTACACAAAATGCACCTGAATACACGTGGACATACACATTCACATACAAAAACAGGAGAGCATGCACATGCACAGTTTAAGTTTCCCTAGTACCTTACTGGGCAGATCTATATTAAAATGCTTTGGCTGCCTTTATGAAACACTGTGACTCCATTTCTAGGTGGTTTTAAGGTTGGTTTTTTGGTATTTTTCAATGTATTAGTCAATCAGTCTGCACTTTCTCCTGTTCATCTGAGGAAGGAGAAATTCCAGGTACATCTTTCTGTATGTCTAAGAAAGTCAGTCTTACCAGATCAGGATCTAATCCTTACTAAGTCATCTAAACTTAATTGAGTCTATAGTGTCTATCTCTAAATATGTCCTCTTGGTGATTAACACTTCGGTACTTGTTTTTCAGAGGCATGGGATTTTTAATTCCAAACAAGGTTTTCCACACTGATGTGGCAAACCAGGATGGGACAGTTGTATTCATAGTCACAACCCATCTGATTCTAAGCTGATAAAAAAAATTGAGAAACTTTTTTGTGTATGTGCATGTGGATATGTTTGTGTAAGTAAAGGCAGGATTGTGCATGCCATGACACATATGTAGATGACAGAGGACAACTTCCCTTAGTTGGTTCTCTCCTTCTATCATGTGAATTCTGAGTTCTGGGGATCAGACTCAGCTCAAGAGACTTGTGGAGAAATTCATTTTACCCAATTGAACCCTTTTAATGGCCCAGAGAAGTATTCGTTATCCTCACCCTGACTTAGGTGCTATAATCATTTGCAGGAACCTTTAGTTCTTTCTTTGGGTAAGGTCATGCCTTATTGAGAAATAACAGGCAACATGTTCCAGTAACTTCCAAAGCTAGTGCTGACTCCCTCTTTATACTACACTAAAGATATGGCCAAGGTTTAAACATGATTGTTTATTTTTACTTCATGATGCATAGCTTGAGCAATGTAATAAGCTAAGGAGGAATTGTATGGTACTTCGCTGAGGCAATTTGATGGCCTAAAGGTTAATATTGAAAGACAGGCATGAAGGAAACTCCCAGCCATTTAGCACTCTCAGTGGCAGCTCTGCAAGGAAGCTAGCATACAGAGGCAGACAGATGGGCAAAGTTGCTTGAGTTGGTTGGAACATTTGGTTTTGCAACTGCGAGACTAATGTCACTAGGCATGCTAGCTTTACTCGGGGATCAAGACAGTCTGTCAACAGCCTCTCAGACTCACTCATCACTGAATCTGAATGAGATTTGATATTTTTTCCACCCCCCCCCCAATTCAAGCACATTAGTTTTTGCATCTTCACAGGGAAAACTCCATGTAAGAAAGCTTTTCACTTTCTGCTGAACATACAGAGTATTTTCTATGAAATCAACTATATACCTGGTGTTTCTTCTTGAGAAAAATATACTGTCTGTTTTCTATCTATCTATCTATCAAGAAATGGTGGAAGTAAACATCAGTAGTTAAATAATACTTAGGTAAAAGCATGCTATTAATTTTTTTCATTTATATTCTTCTCCCATACAATATTTCCCAAGTATGGTTTCCCTTCCCTCTATTTATCCCTGGTCCCTCTTACCTCCCTTCTCTCCCAGAGCTACTTTTCCTGTTTGCCTTCAGAATAGAGGAGACCTAAATTACAATAAGACTAGGCAAACTCCCTCCTATCAGGGCTGGGCAAAGCAACCCAGTAGAAGTAAGAAGATTCCAAGAGAAGATGAAAGAGTCAGAGATACCCCTACTCTGACTGTTGGGAGTCCTACAAAAAACTCAATCTAACAATCATAACATATTTGTAGAGTATCTGACTCAGACCCATGCTGCTCCGTGATTGCTGCTCCAGTCTCTGTGAGTCCCTAAGAGCCTGGCTTAGTTGATTCTGTGGATCATGTTCTCCTGGTGTCTTGAATCCTCTGGCTTTTCAATTCTTCCTGTCACTCTTCTGAGTTCTCTGAGCTTGGAGTAGAGGGATATAGTTGAGATCTCCATATTGGGTTCTCTTTCTGCCTAATATTTGTCTGTGGGTCTCTGTATTGGGTCCCATCAGCTACGAGAGGAAGCCTCGTTGATGACTATTAGGCTAGGCACTGATCTCTGAGTACATAGAATGTCATTAAGAGTCATTTTTATTGATTGTTTTTTCTATCCTAGATCTCTAAACTATCCAGCCTCTGGTTTCTATTCATCCACATAGTTTCAGGCATGAGCTTTCTCTCATGGCATGGACCTCAAATTAGAACAGCCATTGGTTGGCTACTCCAACAAGTTCTGTGCCTTCATTGCCATAGCATATCTTGTAGGCAAGAATGATTGTAGAATGAAGGTTTTGTGGCTAGGTTTGTTTCCCAGTCTCATCACTGAAATTAGTCTTGTTACAGAAGATGGCCAATTCAAACTCTAAAATCTCCTTTAACAGGAGTCCTCGTTAAGGTCACCCTTGCAGAATCCTGGGAGTTCCTACTGCACTAGGTGTCCACATGGCCCACCAAATGTATGCTAATTCCAGTTGTCTCATCCTGCATGTACTCTCTCCCTACGTCTCTCCCTCCTCCTGACATGGTCCCTCCTGTTCCTATTCCCACCCACCTGCAGTCCACCATAAAATTTATTCTATTTTCCCTTTCCAAGGAGATTCATATATTCCCCCTTCAGCCCTCCTTATGTTCAATTTTTTTCCTCCTTGTTATTAGCCTCTCTGGGTGTGTGGAGACTAGCATGATTATCTTTTACTTATAGCTAATATCCACTTAAAATTGAGTACATACCATGTTTGTGTTTCTGGTTCTGGGTTACCTCATTCAGGATATTTTTTTTTCTAGTTTCATCTATTTGCCTGCATTTTTCATTATGTTATCATGTTAACAACTGAGTAATAATCCATTTTGTAAATGTACCACATTTTCTTCATCTATTCTTCAGTTGAGCAACATCTTTGTTGTTTTTAATTACTGGTTGCAACCAGTGAAACTTCTATGAACATAGTTGAGACAATGTCCTCCTGGTAGGATGGAGCATACTTTGGGTATAAGCCCAAGAGTAGTATAGCTGGATATTGAGGTAAATAGATTCCTAATTTTCTGAGATAATGCCATATTAATTTCCAAAGTGGCTGTACAAGTCCACACTTCCACCAGCAATGCAGGAATATCCCCCTTTCTCCACTTCCTCTCCAGCATGACCTGCCACTTGTGTTATTGATCTTAGTCATTCTGATAGGTGTAAGATGGAATCTCAGAGTTGTTTTTGATTTTCCTTTCACTGGTGACTAAGGATTTGAACATTTTTTTTACTGTGAACAAAGTTATTTTTGTTTATTTATTTTTTAATTAAGAAAAATTTTCCATTCATTTTACACACCAATCAAAGATTCCTCTTTCCCTCTTCCTGCACCCCCAGCATTCCCCTCCCAACCAACCCCCCACCCCACCCCAACAAGAAGGCAAGTCCTCCCATGGAGGCACATCCAGTAGAGGCAAATCCGAGTTCCTTCCCCCTGCCTTAAGGCTGCAGAGGTGTCCTATCATAAGTAGTGGACTCCAAAAAGCCCACTCATGCACCAAGGATTGATTCTGATCCTACCACCAGGGGGCCTACCAAGCAGATCAAGCTACACAACTGTCTCACCATGCAGAGGGTCTAGCCCAGTCCCATGCAGGCTCCACAGCCATTGATTCAACTTTCATGAGTTCCCGCTAGTTTGTTTTGGTCATCTCTGCAAGGTTTCCCTATTATGATCTTGATGCACTTGCTCACAGAAAACCACTTCTCTCTCTTTGACTGGACTCCTGGAGCTCTGCCTGGTGTTTGGCTGTGGATCTCTGCATCTGCTTCCATCAGTCACTAGAGAAAAGTTCTGGGATGATAGTTAGGGTATTCACTGAATATTTCTGTAAGTGTTCCTTGCCTATTTGAAATTCCTCTGTTGGGAACACTGTTTACATTTGTACTTCATTTTTAAAATTTATTATTTGATTTGCTGATGTCTAGTTTCCTGATTTCTTTGTATGTTTTGGATATTAACTCTCGGTCAGATGTTGAGTTGATGAAAATTATTTTCCATTCAGAACACTTCTGTTTTGTCCTATTTAGTTATTGTTTGCCTTACCAAAGCTTTCAGCTTCATAAGGTCCCATTTATTACTTTCACATGCTTGGTTAGAGTTGCCCCAAGATATTTTATATTATTTGGGAATATTGTGAAGGCTCTTATTTCCCTGATTTCTTTCTCAGCCCAATTTCCCTTTGTATGCAAGAGGGCTCCCTTGGTTTTTTGAGGTAATTTTGTATCCAGCCATTTCACTGAAGGTGTTTATTAGCTGCAGGAGTTTCTTGGCAGAAGTTTATGTCTTCTATCATATCATCTGTGAATAGTGATACTTTTACTTCTTCATTTTCAATCCGTATCCTCTTGGTCTCCTTTAGTTGTTTTATTGCTCCATCTAGACTTTCAAGTGCTATATTGGAGATATAGAGAGAGTGGACAGCCTTGTCTTATTCCGGGTTTTAGTGGAATTGCTTTGAATTTCTCTCCATTTAATTTGTTGTTGGCTATTGCCTTGCTGTAAATTGCCTTTATTATGCTTATGTATGTCCGTGGTATCTCTCTGAGACTTTTTTCATGAAAGGGTGTTAGGTCAAATGCTTTTGCTGCATCTAATGAGATGATCAGATTTTTTTTTTGCCCTTTCAGTTTGTTTATATAGTAGATTACATTGACAGTTTTGTGTATGTTGAACCATCCCTACATCTCTTGGATAAAGCATTGTATGATCATGGCGGGTGTGTTTTTGCATTCAGTTTGTATTTTATGGAGTATTTTTGCACCATTGTTCATGAGGTTTGTAATTCTTTTCCTTTGTTGAATCTTTGTATGGTTTGAGTATCAGCATTACTATGGCCTCATAAAATGGATTTGGCCATGTTCCTTCTGTTTCTATTTCGTGGAATAATTTGGGGAGTATAGGCATTAGCTCTTCTTTGAAAGTCTGGTAGAATTCTGTGCTAAAACTGTCTGGTCCTGGACTTTTTGTTGTTGTTATTGGGAAACTATTAACAGACTACTTCTGTTTCCTAGGAGGTTACAGGTATATTTAGATTGCTTAGTAGATCTTGATTTAACTTTGGTAAATGGTATGTGCTGTATGTTGTTATGACTCCCATTTCATTTCTGATTTTGTTAAAAAATGATATTATCTCTGAGTCTTTTAGTTAGTTTAGATAAATAAGGGTTTGTCTATCATTTTAATTTACTCAAAGAACCAACTGTTTGCTTCTTTGATTATTTGAATTGTTCCCTGTGTTGATATTTTATTAATTTCAGCCCTCATTTTGATTATTTCCTGCCTTCTACACCTCTTGGGTATGCTTACTTATTCTGGTTCTAGAACTTTCAGGTGTGGTACTAAGTCCCTAGTATAAAGCCTCTACAATTGACAGGGAGTGATGTCACATGCCTTTGATTCCAGCATTCAGGAGGCAGAGGAAGGTGAATCCATATGAGTTCAAGGCCACGACGGTCTACAGAGCGAATTCTAGGACAGGCTCCAAAGCTACACAGAAAAACTCTGTTTGGAAAATCAAAACAAAACAAAAATCTCTCCAATTGTTTCTATATAAGCCCTTAATGCTTTGGAATTTTCCTCTCAACATCACTTTCATTGTGTCCAATAACTTTGGGTATGTTTTACATTCATTTTCATTGAATTTTAGAAAGTCTTTAAATTTTTTTCTTTGTTACTGTTTTGATTCATTTGTCATTCAATAGAAAGTTGTTTACTTTCCATGACTTTGTAGGTTTTCTGTTATTTCCATTGTTGAAACCCAGCTTTAATCCATGGTGGTCTGATAGGATGCAGGAGACTATTTAACTTTTTTTGTGTCTGTTGAGACATGCTTTGTGACCCAATATGTGGTCAATTTTGGAGAAAGTCTCAAAAGGTGTTGAGAAGAAGGTATATTATTTTGAGTTGGGATAAAATGTTCCATAGTTATCTATTCTGTGCATTTGGTTTCTAAAACTGTTTACTACAGCATTTTTCTTTTAGTTTTTGGCTAGATGACCTCTCCATTGTTGAGAGTGGAGTATTGAAGCTTTGCAATATCAGTGTGTAAGGTGCTATGTGCTTTTTAAGCTTTTTCTTTTACAAAGGTGGGTGTCCTTGCATAGAATGTAAGAATTGAAAGATCATCATGGTGAATTTTCCCTTTGTAAAGTATGAAGTGTTCTATCCTGTCTCTTGTGATTAATTTTGCTTTGAAGTCTACTCTGTTAAATATTAGAATGGGTAAAACAGCTTGTGTCTTAGGTGCCTTTGCTTAGAAAATATTTTCTCAACACTTAACTCTGAGGTAATGTCTCTTTGATGTTGAGGTGTGTTTCTTGTATGCAACAGAAAGATGGATCCTGTTTTTGTTTCCATTCTGTTAGTCTGTTTCTTTTTTTAATTAAAGAATTGAGTTCATTGATACTGAGGTTATTAATGATAAATTATTGTTAATTCTTGGGTTTTTTTGGTGTTGGAGGTATTAGTGATGGTGATAATTGTGTTTGTGTGTGTGTGTATGTGTGTGTGTGTATGTGTGTGTGTGTGTGTGTGTGTGTGTGTGTGCATGTACATGTACATACATGTTTAGTGTTTTAATTGTTGTGTGGTGGGTGGTTTTTCTTTTCTGGTTCAATCTATTTGGTGTTTCATAAACTTCTTGTAGCTTTGTAGTCATTGCTTCTTTATGATAGGAAAACGTCCTTGTTTGATTTTGTTGATAATATTTTCTGGGTCTTTGAGCGATGATTCTTGTCCTTTTACTCTTCCTAATAGTCTTAGGTTCTGTCTTTGCATAGTGTCACAAATTTCCTGGCTGTTTTATATCAAGATTTTATTAGATTATCATTTTCTTTAATTAATGTACCTATTTCTTCTATGTGCCTGAGATTCTCTCTTCCATCTCTTGTCTTCTTCTGTTGGTGATGTTTGCATCATTAATTCCTGTTAGATTACCTAGATTTTTCATTTCCAGAATTGTGGGGGCCCACAAACATTCCAACTTGTGGTTTAACTCAAGGTCAGAGAGTCAGAGTTTATGTTGCTCTCCAAGGCTGCATGATAGGGTGCAAAAGAATGATTACCAGTTATTTTACTTCAAGGCCTAATCATAAGATGCTTTGCCATGTGGTGTGGTTACCAGGTGTTTTGAAGAGTCTATACTTGGTTGTACATTGTGCTTTGATCTTGAAAGGTGGAAGTCTTTTGCCTCTCCCCTTGCTAGTGTACAAAATTCCCGTAGAAATAAACTCGAGGCTGTTTGTTATTGACCCGGGGCCCTCCTGAAGCTAGCCGTGTCTCTATCTTTTTTCTTCATCTACTTCTATATTTCCTGTGTACCATTTCTCAATTCCTCACTCCCCACTTTAGGGGACCCTTTGATAGGTAAGGGCTGGACCCCAACACTGAACGCTGACACAGAATTCCCTCCATTTGATTTTTTTATTGTTTTTATTTCCATTTTCAGGTCCCAAACAGTTTTACTTATTTCTTTAAACCATTTGCTTGTTTTTTTTTTTCTTGGCTTTCTTGGCTTGCTTAAGGAATTTATTCATTTTTCCAACTATTTGTATATCTTTTCCTCAACTTCTTTAACAGATTTATTCATTTCCCCTTTAAGTTCCTCTATCGTCTTCATAAAGTTAGTTTTCAGGTCTTTTTTTTTCTGCTTCTTTTGTGTTAGAATATCCAGGGCTTGATGTAGTAGGATAGCTGGCTGTACTGATGACATATTACCTTGTCTTTTGCTGATTGTGTTCTTACAATGGCATCTAGACATATGAGTTTGGGAGATTATGGGTCTAGGTGCAAATTTCTAAGTTTTTCTTTTTTGGGTATTTGTTTTTTCTTCAGTTTCTAGCTCCTCTCTGATCTTCTGGGTGGTGTGGCCTGTGGTAAAACAGTGAATCTCTGCATGCCTTAGGGGTTGGAACACAGTTACAAGGACAGGTGGGTGGATTGTACATAGGGTTGGAAAACAGCTCAAAAGTGAGGGGACGTGTTGGCTAGCAGCCTTCCTGGAGTTCAGGAAGCCTGCATGGCCTCTGGTGGAGGGAATCAAATGGAGGCAATTCTGTCTCAGGGTCCAGTGTTGGGGTCCAGCCCTTACCTATCAAAGGGTCCCCTAAAGGGGGGAGTGAGGAATAAAGAAATGCTACATAGGAAATATAAAAGTAGATGAAGAAAAAAGATAAAGACACAGGACAGCTTTGGGAGGGCCGTTGGTCAATTCCCAGCAACTTCTAGTTTATTTCTAATGGGATTTTGATACACTAGATAGAGGAGAGGCAAAAGATTTCACCCTGTCTCTGCCCTAGTAGGTGGCTAGTAAACAGTGATGAGGAGTGGAGGGGAACTTGGCAAAGGGTGGGCAGATACTCAGAGAGTGGGAGAGGTCTGCAAATGTTGTGACCTCTGGTAGATCGAAGGATCTCTGCCTGAGTTGGAGCCTGGAACAAAATGATGAGGAAGGGAGGTGCCATTGGGGGTAGGATGTGCACATTCTGAGAGAGTAGTTAGTCCATGAGCATGTGGCCTACCTTGAGTTCTCATGACTGAAGTGGCCTCTGGACTAGCAGGGGTCTTCTGTCCTGCTATTAAGTCTTATAAGAAAAGAAAGAATTCAGGTAGAGAATATTAACAGCAAATGTTAGAGGAAAAGGAGAAATTGATAGGTAGATAGATAGATAGATAGATAGATAGATAGATAGATAGATAGTTTTTAGAGGTGTCCTAGCCTGATTTATGGGAGAAGGTATATGATTGACTAGAAATAGTTGGAAGTACAACTTATTTACAGAACTTTAAATTCTGCAGATCAAGACACAAAAAATTCATACATCTTAACATGTAAATATTTTTCTTTATAAATATTTTTTTTAATTTTATACAATATAGTTTTACAATGATTACCCTTCCACTAACTTCTTTCTGATCCTCCCTATTTCCTTACATGGTTAACTTTCTCTCTTTCTTTCAGGAAAAACCACACAAACCCACAGAAACAAAAATCAAAACAATCAAAAATACCAATAAAAGAAACAAATAAAAAGGGTACAAAACATGAAGTTTGTTTTGTATTGTCCAACCTCTCTTCTGCATGGGACTTGCTATTGAATGTTGTTCACAAACGAAGCCACACTCTATTGTTGAAAACAAATGTTCCCTTTCGGAGAATGTATCAATTGCAAATCACTTCTTGTCTATAGGTGGGATTTTGTCTACCCATTCACTTCTCATTGCTGAGTTTATTTATTTTTTTTAACCTGCACAGGCCCTGTGCCTGCTGCCACAGTTTCTACACATACATATGTGTAGCAGTCCTATGGTGTCTATAAAACACTGTTTCCTTGGAGTCATCTATCAGTACTGTCTTACAATATTCTTACCTCCTCGCCCATGTAAATTTTTAAGCTTTGAGAGAAAGCTTGAAAAAAATCCCATTTACGGCTCCAAAATCTCTCACTGTCTGCACATTGTCTAGTGGTAATCTGTATTAACTTCAATATACTGTAAGTAAAAGCTTCACTGATGATCTCTGATGATCTATGCATATAAAAATATGTCATTAGGAGTCGTTATATTGCCATGTTGCTTTAGCCAAACATTAGTATTAGATTTTCCATTAGGTTCATGACCTACCTAGAATCATGTTCTTGGTTGCTTTACTAGTGTGTGGTATGGGTTCCATCTCATAGAATGGTACTTAAATTCAGTTTAATAATTAGTTGGTTATTCCCATAGCATTTGTTCCCCTATTGTACCAGTGTATTTTGCAGGGAGGTTATTATTGTAAGCCTCAGGATTTGTAGTTAAGTGTTATTGGTGGTTGCCTTTCTCCTCTGGTAGTGTACAAAGAACCATCCAGCACCATGGGTGCCATTAGGGATGAAGCCTCTAATTAGGCACCAGTTCAACTTCTCCATACTCAGTTACATAAGTCAGTGCTAAATTTAGCAATAGGACCTTACTATCAGGTTGTGGAGAGTAACCAATAGCCTTTTCAAGGCTCGAGATTTCAAGGTTTCCATGGGACCCTCTTGGCCAAAGACTCAATAAGAGGTAACCTATTCCTGCCTGGCACTGGAAGTTTTATTTTGTAGCATAATATAATGAATTAAGGAGTTGTCTTTCATATTATATGGTGAATCAATTTAGAGTCTTTTTATACGTATATGTTTAGGAAGCTTCTACAGTAGTAGTTTTCATGTGGATTTTCAAATATCCATTGCCATTCCTTGTTCCTCTCTATATCCCCTCCTAAACACTTTCATCCCATCTCCCTTCCAATTTAATCCTTCTCTTCTAGTTTCTCCTTTTCCTTTCCATAAAATTATTATGTTCTATTTCTCTTTCTTGGGAGAGTCTCTCCTCTCGGCTGGTACTGAACCTCTGGGGTTATCCAGATTGTAGCACATATATCAAAAGCTTAAAAGCTAACATCCTCATACAACATTTAGAATTTGGGGGTTTAGATAACCTTACTGGAGATGATTTTTTTCTAGTTCCATAATTTACCTGAAATGTTCATTATTTTATTTTTCTCAACAAGAGAATGATATTCCATTGTGTATGTGTACGTTTTCATTATCCATTCATCTATTGACAGACATCTAGGCTGTTTCCAAATTCTGGTTATTATGAATACAACAGCAATAAACATAGATAATCAAGTATTGCTATAGCAGGATGTAGCATCTCAGGGTACATGCTCAAGAGTGGTATGGCTGGATTCTGAAGTAGATTCATTCCTAGCTTAACAAGGAATTTCCATAATGATTTCCATAGTGTCTGTATGAGTTTGCACTCCGACCAGCTATTAATAAGTGTTCTTTCCTGGTTTCTTTACCAGCATGTGCTGTCATTTGTTTAATTTATTCTAATTGGGGGAAAATGAGATCTCAAAGTAGTTTTAATTTGCATTTCCCACTTACCTATGAATATTGAATCTTTCTTTAAGAATTTATTCTATCTGAATTTCAACTTTTGAGAGGTCACTGCTTAGTATTGTAACTCATTTTTAAACTGTGTAGCTAGAGTTTTCTGGTTCTGCCTGGCCCACCGTCAGGACAAATCTCTCTCACCTGCCAGTCCCACAGCCGCTCAGACTCAACCAAGTAAACACACAGCGACTTATATTGCTTACAAACTGTATGGCCATGGCAGGCATCTTGCTAACTGTTCTTTTATCTTAAATCAATCCATTTCTATTAATCTCTAAGTTGCCACATGGCTTGTGGCTTACCGGTATCTTTACATGTTGCTTGTCATGGCGGCTGGCAGCTTCTCCTCTGCCTCAGCCTTTCACTTCCCAGAATTCTCCTCTCTCCTTGTCTCACCTATACTTCCTGGCTGGCTACTGGCCAATCAGTGTTTTATTTATTAACCAATCAGAGCAATACTTTTACCATACAGAACATCCCAAAGCACTTCCCCTTTTGTTTTTTTTCCAAAAAGGAAGAGTTTAACTTTCACATAGTAAAATTACAGATAACAAAACAATTATCAAGCAAGAATTACAGTTACAATATCTAGTCTATTTACAATAACTAGTCTATTTGTATTTGGCAAAATTAAAGAAGATACCCTATCTATCTTATATTTGTGAATCTAAGGTTTCATATCAACTTATCTTTTATCATAACTAAAGAAAATTATAAGTATCTAGTCTTCAGCTACATCAAAGACCTCAGAAGGATATAATATTACCTGAGAAATGGTAGATTGTATCCTTACAAGCAACTTTCAGGAGTCTTGTGAGAGTAGACAGAGACAGGTGACAGCCTGGACAATCATTTAAAGTTCTTTTGTAAAATTGGGGAATCTGTCTTCAGCCCACAGGCCTAGAGTCTCTTAGTCACTTTTCTCTGTGTCCTGTAGAATGTCTAGCAGTTTCCTCTGTGAAGCAGGAACCTGAAGGACCATGTTGCCAAGCAAAGTTCAGTGGTCACCTTCCTATGGGTCCTGCATGTCCAGTCAATCAAGCAGTCCAGGCAAGAACAGTTTCTAGCCCAAATGGCTATTTTTTGCCAAGAAGAAGATAAACTCCATATAGAGTTTCTTCGATGCCCATCCTCCTCTCTGAAGTAAATTGGTGCTGCCAGGAGCAGACATGTCTCACAGTCCAGAAAGTCTAAATTTTTAAAACATTTTAAATGCCATATTCTGTGGGTTTTTGAAGTGTTTGGAGATTACCTATCTATCTGAAATATATCTATACATACCTAGAAAACTTAACTAACATGGCTACAAGTATGATTATCACAGATGACTAATTCTTAATCTATTTCTTAATTATTCATTACAATTTTAAATGAGCTGTACAAACATAATACCTTAAAAAAGAGTAGAAATGTATACACAGTACAACAAAATTAACTTTAAATTTGTATCAATAAACTAAAATTCATAGCAATGTAAAACATTTTTAAAAAAGTTGTTGCTCTTTAAAAGTAGATTTAATAATCTACCCTTTTATCCTACCATATCTATA
>CABHPQ010159913.1:4019-18817 GCA_902168405.1 Peromyscus aztecus
AGGGGAACACTCCTACACTGTTGGTGGGAATGAAAACTTGTATAGCTGCTTTGGAAATCAGTATGGCAGTGTCTCAGAAAATTGGGAATCAACCTTCCTCAAGACCCAGCTATACCATTCTTGGGCATGTACCCAAGGAATGCTCAACTATACCACAAGGAAACATGCTCAACTATGTTCATAGCAGCATTATTTGTAATATTCAGAACCTGGAAACAACTTAGATGCTCCTCAACTGAAGGATGGATAAAGAAAATGTTGTATATACATAATGGAGTACTACTCAGCAGAGAAAAACAATGACATCATGAGATTTGCAGGCAAATGGATGGAACTAGAAAATATATTCTTGGTGAGGTAACCCAGACTCAGAAGGACAAACATGGTATGTACTCACTCATAAGTAGATACTAGATGTAAAGCAAAGGATAAGCAACCCACAGCTCCAGGGAGGATAGCTAGTAAGGAGGACCCTAGGAAGGACATATGGATCACCCAACGATGGAGAAATGGATGAGATCTACATGAGCAAACTGGAGGTGAGAGGGGGGTAATGGAGGGCAAGGGATGGGGGATGAGAGCTTAGGGGAGCGGGATGTTCGAGCTGGAACAGGAAAAGAGTGGGAGAGCAAGGAAAGAGACACCATGAAGACACTATGGGAATAGGGAGAAGCAGAGTACTAGGGAGGCTCCCAGGAATCCACAAGGATGACTCCACCATAGACTACTGGCAATAGTCTAGGGGGTGCCTGAGCTGACCTACTCTGATGATTGGATGGCTGAATACCCTGACTGTAATAACAGAACCCTCATGCAGTGACTGATGGAAGCAGATGAAGAGATTCACGGCCACGTCCCAGGTGGAGCTCCAGGAGTCCAATCAATGAGAGAGAGGAGGTATTCTATGAGCAAGAGATATGGAGACCATGATTGGAAAAAGTACATAGACAACTAGCCAAACTAGTGGAAACACATGAACTGTTGACCAATAGCTGAGGAGTCCCCACGATCTGGACCTACACCCAGGTCCCTGAACACTTGAGTGCTATCCCAGCAGCTGGAACAATGACATTCAATTTCCCAGACACTGTCAATTAGGGATCTTCTCTGGAGAGCCCCCGAAACAATTTAATGCTTTGTTCCAAACTTTGATGTTAATAAAGTGAGTCTAACACTTCTAATTTTAATTTTTTAAAGATTTCTTTTTACTTTATATGTTTAAGTGTTTTGCCTGCATGTATGTCTGTGCATCATGTGTATACAATGCCCTCAGAGGCCAGAAGAGGGCATTAGATCCTCTTGAACTAGAGTTACAGATGTTTGTGAGTCACAGTGTGGGTGCTGGGACTAAACTCAGTGTGGTACTTTGAAAGAAAATGATGCCCAAAGGAAGTGGGACTATTAAGAGGTATGACTTTGTTGGAGTAGGTGTGGCTATGTTGGAGGAAGTGTGTCTCTGTGGATGCAGGCTTTGAGGTCTGATATATGCTCAAGTCAATCTCAGTGTCTCAGACCACTTCCTGGTGCTTGTGAGTCAAGATGTAATGACTCTCAGTTCCTGCTCTAGCACCATATCTGCCTGCATGCTTCCTTGCTTCCTACCATGATGATAATGGACTAAACCTCTGAACTGTAAGCAAGTCACCACAATTAAATGTTTTCCTTTATAAAAGTTGCCATGGTCACAGTGTCTCTTCACAGCAACAGAAACTTTAACTAAGACACTCAAGTTCTCTGCAAGAGAAAAAAGTACTCTTAACCCCTAAGCCATCTATCTCTCCAGCCCCAACACTTCTATTTTAAAACTATTTTGTCTTTTGTAATTTTTAAAAAATGTGCTTACAAAGGAACCAGGCTATTTCTTCATTAGAACAGGAAGGAGTAAACCAGGAAAGTTTAAATACACAGAAAAATATAACAGTTAAAAGAGAGACATCAAATGGGTTATTCTTCAAGATGAGAGATTTATACATGAGAGAATATACTTCACAGTTGGAAAAACTTGTCAATCATTATAAATTAAGTATTAACTAGGGAACAACCCTTTTCAAAAACACATAAACCAAGAATTGGGGAACTGAACCTTCATAGCAAAATGAAAATGGAGATCAGAAAGAAATCTAAAGAGCATGATCTCCTCATGCTTCCTCATCTGCACAATGGAGAGACTACACTGAAGAATATCTCAGCTTCCATCAACTTCAGACTTGAAAATTCTTCACTGAAATGGAAAATGCAGAGATAGAAAAACATGAGTCTGGATTGATCTTTAGTCATGATATTCCTATTCTATCATTTCCTCAGTTAAAGAGACATCAAGAACATTTATTCTTCAAGGGGACACGAAGGGTGTTATGGTTTGGATCTGACATATCTCTCAGAGGATAAGTGTTAAAGGCCTGGGTGATCAGCCTATGGAACTATTGGGAAGTGATAGAGATTTTAGGAAATGGGCCTCACAGAAGGAAGTTGCATAATTGAGGTCATGCTCTTGGACAGAATATTATGTTCTGGCCCCTTCCCAACTCTCTGTTGTTTCCTGGGGGTCACTGTAGTATCTTTCCTCTACCCTCCCCTACTCTGTGACATTCTACCTCACCACAGAGCCAAAGAGATAAAGCCAACTGACCATGGAGGAGGCTTCTGAAGCCCATGACAAAGTGAGCCATTCCGGCTGGCTTCATGTTGATTGCTCACAGGTCTATTGTCACAGGAATAGACAAGCATGTGACTGAATGTTGGGATACTGAACTGGCTCTTGTCATCACTCCAGGCCCCACTCTGGTACTGAAGCTCTTTGTAACTGGGTGGTCTGTGTATGTTAAGTGTTTTCTGGCTTTGAAGGAGGAGAAGTGAAACTCCAGGGTCCCATTGCTAAGGGACATTCATTCCTTCAGACATTTCACTGCCAAATTGTTACTCACAGTTGCTCTTTGGAATAGAAAAGGAATTTTCCCCCCAACATTTAAGCAAAAATACATTTGAGTTGAAATTCACAACTTTCCAGTTGACTATCTTGCATAATGGGCCTGGCTCCTTACTTAAATGAGTTCTGCTTCCCCATCAACACACCATGTCCAAACCACTCACCAGCATCTCTAGGGAACCTAAGACACTTGGACTATGTTTCTGAAGATTAGCAAATCTTGAGATCAAAAGATTTCCTCAAATGTAAAATGTATATTAAAAAATAGCTAGAATACAAAATGTATGTATGCATATGAATATAAATAATATTAATATCAAAGAGTAGAAAGCAGCCTAAGTGTCATGCATATCAATACAAAATTCATAAAGAGGGATCAAATAAGGGTTCAGCAGCCATTTAAAAGAATGTTGTATGTTTAGGATGGAACTCAATAGCTAACATGCAAGAGGGCCTTAATTGACCCACAGCAACACACACACACACACACACACACACACACACACACAGTAGTTGCACATCTATTAATATAGGAATATCTTCAGAATAGGAGAAACTTATAGCTAAATATGACAACCAAGATACAAAAGATTATACAATCTTAATCAGCTTATGTCAGAACATGTATTCACAGACACAGGGCTAATTAGATATTCCAAGTAAGATTATCCAAGTTTCATAGAATGTACCTGCAACCCCACCAGTCAGGAAGTTGAGGCAGGAGGATCACTTGAACATTGTTGACCATGCTGGACAAGACCCTATCTTACCAAGACCCTATCTTAAATAACCCTACACAATAACTAATTTATATTCTTTTAGAAATTATTAATTTATTTTTATTTTATGTGCATTGGTGTATTGCCTGCATGTATGTCTGTGTTAGGGTGTCAGGTTCCCTGGAACTGGAGTTAGGGACAATTGTGAACCACCTTGTGGGTCCTCTAAAATAGCAGTCAGTGCTCTTATGCACTGAACCATCTTCCCAGCCCTACCCACAACCTATATTCTTGAATGAAACAAAAGTTTTTAAGCAGAAAAAATATAATAAACCAAAAGGGAAGTGAGCATTGGAGATCTACATCCCAGTCTCAGCATGTTCAAAGTTCATTAGTACAAAAGTCAGTATAAGTCATCACATTTTCCTTGTGTCTCAGTTTACCCATAAAATAGGAATAGCTGTCTTCATCTGGCACAGAGTTTTTGACAAAATATCACCCCACAGTTTAGCATAATGCTCAGCAATTTCACTCTTTTGTATTTCCTTGAGAAAAATGAAAGCATGCTACTCAGCACTTAGCTCTTAATGACCATCGCAACATTATTCTAGCTAGTCCCAAACTGGAAATGATCTGAATGTCTATACAATAACATGTCATGCACTAATAAAAGAGAACAACATGCTGGTACACACAATACCTCATACATGTACACATATGCCAATACATGTGCATACTATAAATTAATCAAAATAATTATATTTTTAAAAACACCATGTCAGATGGAAAAACAAGACAGGAAAAACTACATTGTATATTATTATATTCACACAAAATTCTGGAATGTGGAATCCAGCTTAGTTGAAAGAGTACTTATCTACTACGCATCAAGCCCTGGATTTTTTTTTAAATAAAAGAATTACTTAATTATGTGTATGAGTGTTTTACCCACAGGTAAGTAATTGAACTATGTGTGTGCAGTACCAGAGGAGTCAGAAGAGGGCATCAGATCCTCTGGGAATGGAGTTAGAGAGGGTTGTGAATCACCCTGTGGATTCCAAGGATCAAACCTAGGTCCTCTGCAAGAGCAGTTACTGCTCTTCACCTCTGAGCCACCTCCCCCAAACCATGAATTTAACCCCCAGCACTGTGAAAACCAAGCATAGTGGCACACATCTGTAAACCCAGGATTCTGGAGGTGGAGGCAAAAAGATTAAAAGTTCAAGGTCATCCTCAGTGATAAATTTAAGGCCAGTCTGAATTATATGGAACTCTGTGTCAAAAAATTAAATAAGTGAATACATAAATGAGATTAAGTACATGAATTAGATTAAAGTGTTAAGCATGTGCACACTCCACTCTTTTCTTTATACTGATAAGGGAGGATTTCCTGTGAAAATCACTGTTAAATTTAACAATAGCTTGTATCATTGCTAAGCACAGGCATAATTGTTCCCTTTCATTTCTTTTAGCTATGCTAAATTTGACATCATATTCCAGACTTGCAGAATATACACCTTCTAAATTATTTTTATATACCTTTCTGCTACATATTCAGTTGAAAAGTAGAGAAAGGAAAAAAAATTATAGTTTTAGCCTCAAATCTGCCAAGAAAAGCCTGGCAACACAACCATCAGATATAAAATATTTAGAAATCTTTCAGATTTACCCTTCACATGACCAAGGACATTTTGGAGTAACTGAATGTTAGGATTGTGAATCATGTGGCTGAGGATGTGTGCGAGAACCTAGACAACATCTACACAGAAGGTTAGAGTTTGACTTTCCTGTGGGATAACGAGCAAGGCTGGAGGAGGAAGTGCTTTAGAAATGAGAAGTGGTAAAGGTGTGGTGGCCACATAAGAAGGAACTCTGATAAGTGGCAAGGTGCCAGAAGCCAGGGCCTCCTTTCCCATCTGTTGCCCAGCTGTCTTCTGATATTCCTCACCACAGCTGGGGGAGGGGTGGCCACATGACATGGTCTGGACTGTGTCTAGGGTGACTGCCCAGTGTGTCTGTCATGGGGTGGAAATCAGCATGCTGGGGCTTCCTGAATGTCTGTGTGGAGTGGAGCAGCAAGTCGCTCTGCTTGTTACCCTCGGACATTCCTGTGAAACTTCTTTTCTTTTCTTTTCTTTTCTTTTCTTTTCTTTTCTTTCCTTTCCTTTTCTGTTTTTGTTTTTGTTTGTTTGGGTGTTTTTTATTTTGTTTTCTATTTCTTTCTTTTTTTGGGTGGGGTTTGAGATAGGGTTTCTCTCTTTAGCCTGGCTGTCCTGGAACCCCCTCTATAGACCATGCTGGCCTTGAACACAAGAGATCCATTTGCCTCTGCCTCCCAAGTGTTGGGATTAAATACGTGTGCTACCATTACCCTCCCAGCTTCATCTGCTATTTCTACTTCAAAAGATTTATTTATTTATGTATTTTATGGGTACTCCTCAGGTATGCATGCATGCCTACATGCCAGAGAGGGAATCTGATCCCATTATAGATGGTTGTGAGTCATTATGTGGTTCCTGGGAATTGAACTCAGGACCTCTGTGAGAACAGCGAATGTTCTTAACTGCTGAATCATCTATCCAGTCCCTACGATTTCTAATAAGAGAGAACACTGGCTCACACCATCTCTGACTGCACAACTGGGCACTCTTTTTTTTTTTTAGTATTTATGTTTGGAGCTTTTGTTTTTACTCTGTACATAGCATAGCTGGCCTGAAACTCACTATGTAAGCCAAGCTTGCTTCAAAGTTGCAGCCATCCTCCAGCCTCAGCCTCCTGAGTGTACAAACTTGAGCTACCGAGAATTCTGTAACAAGCTTAATTAAAAGCTGTGGAAGAACCTAAGAGCCATGGGAGTGCACACCATCATCACTCTTAGTGTCTGGTGAATGGTTTTCTCAACTACCCTCCACCATTACTCTGACAGCATTACCATAAAGTAATGAATAACCGTTGTTCTGCTCTCCTTCCTCCATTTCCGCTGAGAAGAAGGGGGACAGTTCCAGATCCCAGTTCCAATCTATAGTGTGACACCATCCCTAAGTGTCATAATTGCACAATCAGTTAGGCAATCAGTGACTGAAAGTTCTAGGATATGGGTTCAAGGCAGATGTTAAGATGGATTGTTGGGGTTAAGAAGTTTATTAGGAGAGCTTTTGACATCAGAAAAACAGAGCAGAGTCCAAGAGGCAGAAATGAGGAGATCTCTTTTTATAGCTCTTGGAAAAGAGGGTGGTTTCACAGTATGGATCTAGAACTCATTTCTAAGCAAGAGGTAAGAAAGAAACAGAAGATTTTTAAGAAAAACTGGCTTTAATATAAACTCACTTCTCCAAGTAAGCAATCTTTCATGTAAAAATCTGTTAGCTAAAGACTCACAGACAGTGCCCTTTGTCAGGTGCCTGTCTGGTTTGGATTCTAAGATTGCAATCATTATACTTAACTTAACGTGTTCAAAGATGTACAAATTAAAAGTGGGTTGAATTGTGTACCTCAAAAGACAGGCTGGAATCCTAATCATAAAGATCTCAGAATATGGTCTTCTTTGGCAGTGGGTTATTGCAGACATAATTTGTTGGGCTGAGGTCATACTGGAGGATGGTAGCCTCTTGATCAAGAAAACCCAATGTCTTAGAGGAAAGGAGAATGAAGGCTGGCCTTGAATGTGCTGTGTGGTCCAGGATGGTCTTGGTCTCCTGACCCTCCTGCCTCCACCTCTCAAATACAGATATGACAGGTGTGAGCAGACACACCTGTCAACACATCTGATTTTCATCAGATTTTTTCATTTCCTGTACCACAATTATATTTAATGTTCTTAGATTTTTAATTTAAACCTTATTTCTACTGAACACTTGAATGTCTTTATTGGTTATACATTCTACTGGTGTGTGATGTTTTATTTAAATAAGTCTGCTTAGCTAGATAGACTTCCCCTGCAATTTTTCTACTATTAGAAGCAGCTCTTTAATAATTCAATTTATGAAGAATTGTCCTTGCAAATACTAAGATGGAATCTTATCAAGCATTCAGATCCTACTTCCAGTTTATAGGAAATGAAACCATCCAGAAAGTCCACAGTGGGAGGCATTTTAAAGAACTCATCTGGTTTCTTCAACAAGCCAGTGCCATGGAAATATGAGGGTGTCACTATTATAAATGAGAAGAAACATATAAAACACCCTAACACAATCTATGAGTCTTTCTTACATATTGGCTTCAAGGAATAAACTACAAAAATATCTGATGGGAAAGCAGAGAGGGGAGAGAACACAGGAAATTTCACTAAGGATCCAACTGTGGGCCAGTGAGATGGCACAGTGGGTAGAAGCACTAGAATTCTACACGAGTTCAAACCCAGACCATCTCCTAAGAGTTGTTCTCTGACTTTCACATGCAAGCCATGCAATGCATGTGCCTACAGTCACACACACACACACACACACACACACCACAGTAATAACAACAATCATAGCAATAATTCATATTAAAGAATTATCAAAAGAGTTGTAGCTCAGTGGGCAGATACAAGGTCATGAGTTCAGTCCCTACCACTTAACATACAAAAATATTATCGTTTTATGACTACTTTTGGTGACATGCAATGACAAAGGTTATGTAAAAATGTGTTCTAATACTTTAGAGATACATAACCCAATGCTTAAAAAAGAAATGGTCTTCATCTTAGGAAGTGTCCTAGTCCCTAATCATGTCCTAGTCCTTGTCAATCATGCTGAAAAAAATGGAATCAAGTTTAGTTACCATTTTATAGTTAACCAAAAGTTAAAAGACAGAATCTAGATGACAAGTAAGTTTAGTATCATTTCAATGTAGTATCTTCTAGTCCCTGCATGAACATATTATTTTGATTATTTTCTTAACTTTAATTTTTATTTTATTGTATTATGTGGATATTTTGCCTTCATGTATTTCTGTATACCATTTGAGTTTCTTGTGCCTGCAGAGGCCAGAAGGTGTCAGAAGCCTTGGGACTGGAGCTACAGACAGTTTTGAGCCACCATGTGAATACTAAGAATGGAACCCGGGTCCTCTGGAAGAGCAACCAGTGATGTAACTGCTAAGCGATCTCTCAGCGCCAATTCTTCTTTTTATCTTTGTATGTCTGTGTATCTATGATGTGTGTATATATGCTTATGGACAGGCACACACATGCATGGCATACAAGTAGAGGTCAGGGGACAACTTGCAGTATCTGTCCTCCCTTCCGCCATGTTTGATATGGGGTCTCTTATGATTTTCTGCTTTGTACTCCAGGCAAGAAGGCCTTTGAGGATCCATGGACTCTCTTGGCTCTACCTCTCATATCACCCAAGGAATGCTGGGAGCACAGAAGCATTCTACTGCATGTGGCATTTATGTGAGTTCTGGGGATGCAAACGCAGGTCTTGATGCTTGTACAGCAATCAATATACTCTCTGAGCCATCTCCTAAGTCTGAATTTCTTTCTATCTTTCCCAAATGATTCTCATTACTCGGTGTAAACTGCTACACATCTTGTTTCTCGGACTATCAGCTCCATCAATACTGTCTATAAAACATATATATAGGTTTATGGTTTAATTTTATTAAAATAACAAAATTATTTCAAAATTTAAAAAAATGAATCAAGAAACAGCATGCATAGATTAAGTGGCTACAGACACCTTTAATTAATCCCAGTACTCAGGAGGTAGAGGCAGGTGGAACTCTATGAGTTGAAGTGCAGCCTGGTATATGTATTTTGTTCCTAAGTAGCCAGGGCCACATAGTGAGAACCTATCTCAAACAAACAAAAAAGAAACAGTAAAACCAAGGACTCTCTCACTTATGATTACAATTATTTACCAGTCAATATACACCTAGGAGAATGAGTTACAAAAATAGACTTTGGACAGGGTAGCTATATTGACAGCAAATTATTTTTAATTTTTTCTATACTTCCATATTGTGTGAATTTTTCTGATGATTATATACATTAGTGTATTAGTAAAAACAGCAAATCAAAATAGTATTGACTGCTATTGAAACAATCATCCTTGTCTCTAAACATTTACATGTGATAGTTATGAATTGTCATAAGATAATGCTTGGAGAGAAAATACTGGTTCAGCATTTCCTTAGAAGTCATCTCAGTTCATCCTTTTGAAATCGTGTTGACGAAATGTTACTTCACCAACTCTCCCAGGCCATACTTTTTTGACTCAAAATCTTTTTTAAAGTTAAAATACTAAGCCAGGCAATGATGGCCACACCTTTAATCCCAGAACTCAGGAGGCAGAGGTAAACAGATCTCTGTGAGTTCATAGCCAGCCTGGGTCTACAAGGAGAGTTGCAGGAAAGTCAAGGCTATGCAAAGAAACCCTGTCTCAAAATTTAAAAATGTTAAAATACTAAATACTCAGTGTGAAACTTCAAGACACACCACCATGATGTAGACTCAACCCTATCAGACCTTCTCCTACAGCTGGGAACCTTAGTAGAGGTAACAGTTTTATCTTCTCCCCATCCCATTATCCTGTGGAAGCAGACCATGAACCCAATGCCCAGCAGAAGCACATGGCAGACATTAGTCTCCTGATGAAGATACGTTGGGTCTGACCATCCATTTTCTACCAAGTACAAGCAGAAGAGTGTCTGTCTTAGTTTTCTAATGCTGTGAAGAGACATCATGACCAAGGCAACTCACAGAATAAAGTTTATTTGTGGCTAACAGTTTCAGAGGATTAGAATGTCATGGTTGGGGGCATGGTAGCAGTCAGGAGGGCAGGGCACTGGATCAGTAGCTGAGAGCTCACATCTGATCTACAAGCAGGAGGCAGAGAGAGCTAATTGGGAATGGCATTAAGTTTTCAAAGCCTCCAAGCTCTGCCCTAGTGACACACCTCCTCCCAGAGTGTCACACCTCTTCATCCTTTTCAAACAGTTCCACTAACTGGTGACCAAGGATTCAAATGTATGAGTCTATGGGGGCCATTCTCCCTCAAACCATCACAGTTCCAATGGTCATTGGTACAAGTATGGCAACCAGCAGTCTCACAACGTTAACAAAGCACTGGCCAGGGAGGCTAGTCAGCCCTAATTTGCATCACCTGCCCCCTTTCAGCGGTGCATAGAGGGTTCTCTCTTCATAGAGAAGGAGGAAAGGGGAGGCAAGACTAGTGACCACTCCTCCCTCCCAACAAGTGGTATTCGAAAGGGCCAAGTGGCATAAAACAGTAGTGAAGACATGACAGTCAGTGTACTCAGTTCCTCCCCGTGTCAGCAGTCCCCACTGCTGCTGAGACTTCACTTATACATACAAATAGAGATGGTTAGACAAAATGCCAATGGAACTTGCTTTGCTTCTATCCTTATTCTCTGGTGCCTTCAAGTCCAGGGAGCTGATCCACATTCATGAATGAAGGCAGAGGGATAGAGAGATGATCCCACACCCATGCATGGAGGCAGAGGGATAAAGAAATGATCTCACACCCATGCATGAAGACAGAGGGGCAGGGGCTCTTCCTACACCCTTGCATGAAGTTGGAAAGAGCAAGGAGCTACTTCTGCACTCATGCAAGAAGGCAGGGGGCAGAGGGCTCTTCCTCTACCCTTGCATGTAGGATGTCACCCTTGGACAAAGAGAGGAAGTATTAGGTAGTAATGCTACTCAAAATGGTCCTTGTGCTGATGGGAAAGCTAAACTTAATCTTGCTGTCTGAAAAATGGCAGAATGACATTCTGTGATCACAGCCTCCCAACAATTCCAGCCTGCACCTCAACCCTGCATCCTCTACACCACTGTAGACTTGTGGACTGCTGGAAAAAAATAAGTAAATTCAGAATCTCAGAATCTTATATCCATTTTGTCAGGATTGTACTAATAACCAACCACCATAACAAAACTCAGGAGAGTCACAATTCAAATTGTGGAAATAATGCAATAACTACTGATTGATATGAATCAAATACTGGAATCTTCTGGCAAAGGTTTCACATCAGTTGCAATTTTAAAAAGTAATGATTAAATGATTGCAAAACTTCTTGGAAGAAATGAATAAAAGTGTGTGAGCTGACACCTTAAATTTCCTTTTCAGTTTCTTCAAAGAGTAAGCATTCATTCAACAGCCTGTTGCTTAGTTTTCACGTATTTGTACAACTTGTAAGTTTAATTTTATTGTATA
Source organism: Peromyscus aztecus (assembly GCA_902168405.1). Lineage (NCBI taxonomy): Eukaryota > Metazoa > Chordata > Mammalia > Rodentia > Cricetidae > Peromyscus > Peromyscus aztecus. The sequence continues at coordinate 15,827 of CABHPQ010159913.1, forward strand.
ACGCGTAAAGGACACACATTCTGGGAAATCAATTTTCTGTTCACATGGAAACTTGTTTTGTGTCTTAATCCATATACCATCATGCTGTCCCGTTAGGTGATAGAAAAGTGCTGTAGGATGTCAACTCCATTTGATTGACACTCCAGTTGAACTCTGATGTCCCTCTGTTGATTGGTGGTGAGTGTGGGGGTGGAGGGTGTGAGGGGGAGGACTCAGGATGATATCTGTTTACTGATCAGTGGATGCTGAAGGCCCTTACTGCTGTATTGCAGCCCTCAAAATTCTTATCATCAAAGTGGTCATACTACCACAGTGCTTTACAAACTAGGCAGTATTAGCATAAAAAGTAGGACTGCCTGAATGTAACAGAGATTCCAGAAATTAATTCATGAATCTACAGCCAACAGATGGTTGACAAAGGTGCCAAAAGTCATGTGTGGAGAAAGGCCAGCACCTTTAATATATAGAAGAGGAGAAATGGGATATCCATATACAGATCAGTCTGGCCTCACACTCTCTATGCAGCTGGAGATGGTGCCTCTACCTCTCCAGTGCTGTGGTTACAGCTGAGTACTAGGACACCTGCCAGAAGAACAAAGGTTAAACACTCTGCTCCTCATACTATATTCAAAAACAAGCAGCCAAACAAATGAACAACCTGAAAATGGATCCAAGAGCTCATAAGACAAGAGAATCATAAAGAAAGCATAAGACAAGAGAAACAATTCAAGGTATGGGTATGGTATCATTATATTTGTTTTAAATAAAAGATACACTCTTGAATGACACAGTACATACACACATACAGGTTTCCTTTCCATAGCTTCAGTTCCATAAAGTCAAACACAATTTGAAAACATTAAATGAACTAGTCCATAAATCAATAATTCATAAGTTTTTGCTTGTATACTGCACTGAATACGGTAATGAAAAGCCATCCTGTCTTGTACCTTCCTATTGATGGGAGTCCCTCCACTGCCCAGCATCATCATGGTATATGTGCCATATGGGATATAAAACTGACTCCTACAGTATTGCAGGGCTTGTATGTACCACCCAGTGTGATCCTACATCTCAAGTGTCCACTAGCGTTTCTCTGCAGGGGGAGGCAACTGTACATTTGTAGTCGGATGTTTCTCCAGTTCTGCCTGACCCTGAGGTCCAGCTGAATCTCTCCCACTGTGGTCTCACAGCTGCTTATAAAAAAAATTACACAGAGGCCTATATTAATCACAAGCTGTATGGCCTTTGGTTCAAGCTTCTTGCTAGCTAGCTCTTTTAACTTATGTCATTTCTATTTGTCTATGTCTTGCCACATGGCTTCCAGGCTTACTGGTACTTTCACATCTTGCTTCTCCTGGCCACAGCTCTTAGTGTCTCCTCCATTCTCCTTTCTTCTTCTCTCTCTTCAGTGCAAATATACTGCCTAACCTTATTTCTCCTCACCATTGGCCAAACAGCTTTATTTCTCAACCAATCAGAGCAACACATATTCACAGGGTACAGAAAGACATCCACAGCATGTATTATTCATGAATGTGTTCACCCATTCCTTAGACTCTTTTTATTTTATTTACTTATTGGTTTATTCAAACATTCCTTGTTGTTCCTTGTTCCACTTACTATTTCTTATTCTTCAAGTATTTTATTTATTTTTTAATTTATTCTCTGGCAATTTCATATTTGATAACAAAATATTGAGATCCCATTTGCTTCCCTTCCTCCAACTCCTCTGAAACTCCTCTCAACTTCTGGTTTTGTTGGGGTTTGTTTGTTTCATTTTGGTTTGGTTTGGTTTTGACACAGGGTTTCTTTGTGTAGCCCTGGTTGTCCTGGAATTGGCTCTGAAGACCAGGGTAGCCTCACATTCAGAGATCTGCCTGCCTCTCTCTGCCTCCTTAATGCTGAGATTAAAGTGCATGTCACCACACCCAGCTTCATGTATATTTTTATTAACCCACAGACTAATTACTGCTGTTCTTTTGCACAGGCACACAGGGCATTCCACTAGAGAATGGACAACCTACCGGGTGCTACAGCACTCATCCACTAGAGAATGGACAACCTACCGGGTGCTACACCACTGAAGAAAATAGACCTTCTCTCCTTAAGGATCCCTCAGATGCTGAAAAGCTCCTCAATTATTCATGGGCTTCAGGCGTCTCTCCCTATCCATGCTGGGTTGATCTCATGCAGGTCTTGTCAGGCAATAATAGTAGCAGCGTCTCAGAAGTGCAACAGCTCCGTCACATTCAGAAGACACTGTCTTGCAGCAGTCCACCCCAACCTCTGGCTCTTACAATCTTCCTACCTCCTCTTCCATGATGTTCTCTGAGCCTAGGGGAGAATGGGTGTGATAAACATGTGCAGTTGAGGGCTGAGCTGCACAGTCACTTATTTCCCACACTTTACCCAGGTGTGAGTCTCTGTATAAATCACCATCTTAATACTAACTCCTTTTGGGAGAATAGCTGTAGGTTCTCTCCATGACCTAGGCCTTCCCCAGCCATGGGTTCTTAGCCAGGTTGAGAGTACCACCCTCTCCACATTCTTGATAGAGTCTTTTGTCACACTAAAGGTTTACATTTTAATAAAGTCCAACTTAGCCGAGCGGTGGTGGCACATGCCTTTAATCCCAGCACTTGGGAGGCAGAGGTAGGTGGATCTTTGTGAGTTCAAGGCTAGCCTGGTCTACAGAGCGAGATCCAGGAAAGGCACAAAGCTACACAGAGAAACCCTGTGCTCTTGAAAAACCAAAAAAAAAGTCCAACTTAACAATTTTTCAATTGTTCTTGCTTCTAGTATTATAGCTAAGATCCATTTCATAATCTAAAATATTGAAATTCATGATTATGCTTGATCTTACTTAAAAATCTAAACACTTCCTTGCATGGCAAATAAAAAGTAAAAATCAAATGAAGCTGGGCGGTGGTGGCACATGCCTTTAATCCCAGCACTTGGGAGGCAGAGGCAGGTGAATCTCTTTGAGTT
>CABHPQ010159914.1:0-29048 GCA_902168405.1 Peromyscus aztecus
AGCCCAGGCTGGCCTCAAACTCAGAGATCCACCTGCCTCTGCATCCCGAGTGCTGGGATCAAGGGCGTGCACCATTAATGCTGGCGTTCTTGTTTTCCATAACTCTTTCCAGCGAAGCCTTTTAACTTGACTGCATGTTTTAATTATTAATTTACTATAGCACTATCTTCCTGTTGCAAGCCCTTTGTTAATGTGGAGCGTGAGAGGTTCATTGGTAGCGACACCTGAAGGCTTTTTTCCCCATCTTGGGTTTCCTGGCATTTACCTTTAAGGCTTTTATAAGCGTATGTATTTTGACTTTAGGAGTCATTATAGCATATTTCTTCCAGATGTCAAGATTTGTGTTTGTACATAGCAGTATCTCATTAACCATTTTCTAGTGGGGATATATTTTTTGGGTGTTAAGGTAATTTGAGGAATTTTTCACATTTTTTGATCATAGTATTTTACTGTTACATTGTCGTTCAGATATTAAATTTAATAAAATGTAATAAAACGAACTCCGAGTTAAATTGAAGTGATTGGAGTTGGTTTATTACCACTGTATTGTTTTTGTAAAGCAGATAGTCATGAACAGTAATAAAGTTATATATGATCACGTGCCAGAGTGTTGAGTTTTTGCTTAAAGTTGTAAAATCGAAATTTTCTCCTTTCCTCTTCTAGTGGGGATTGACCCAGGACCTCTCTTAAGTCTTTTGAAATAGAATCTATATAACCCAGGCTGGCCTCAGACTTGTGAGTGCACCTCACTCTGCTTTTTAGGTGTTTGTGATACAGATGGGCACCATAGGCTGGAGTTGGCCGGCCTGCCTGCCTCCCTGCCTGCCTGCCTTTCTCTTTTTCCTTCCCTCCCTCCCTCCCTTCTTCCCTCCCTCCCTCCCTCCCTCCCTCTCTCCCTCCCTTTCCTTGTGCTAGGAATTGAATTTAGGGCCTCAGGGATAGGCCTTATCATTTAGCTACAACGCTCAGCTCCTTTTAAGTAAAGGTTGCAGCTTTCCTAAAGGAGTGCTGTTTCCCACCTTTTCTCTTCGCTTCAGGATCTGTTTTAACATGGACTTTATCTTAGATATGGGGGCAATTTTTGCTGAAATAGCCATTAAGTATAGTGTAGGAAGAGAACCTATTTTGTGGTTTAATTTAAAAGTTGCAAAATGGTGGGGAAATGGTAGAATGGAGTAAAGTGTAATAAAAAACATCCTACACAGTTACTTGTCATAATAACTCATCTATATCTTGGGTATTCTTTTCATTTTAGAGGTTTATGCATACACATTTAAATTCACAGGTGGCAATTCTGCACAAAGTTTTCACTTTGATTTTTGTATTTAATTATTTGAGCTGGGGGGTGGTAGCACACACCTTTAAGCCCAACTCGCTTCAAGACCAGCCTGATCTACAGAGTGAATTACAGGAGAGCCAGGGCTTCACAAAGAAACCCTGTCTCAAAAAAACCAACCAACCAACCATCCAAAATATATTTGATAATCAGGTTAAATTAGTTTGACCAAAAAGTTGGTTCAGTTCTTTTAGTTTTTTGGATGATGTTTTGGGCATGACAGAACTTAGGAACCACCCTACACCCTTTCTTTGTGTAACAGCCCTGGCTGTCCTAGAACTTGATTTTGTAGACCAGTCTGGCCTAGAAACTAACAGAGATCCTCCTGTCTCTGATCCTGAATTTTTTTGTTTTTTGAAACGGAATCTTACAAAACAACAAAACAAAAACCCTTCTAGTAGAAAAGCTAAATTAAGTGAATACCTTTAGTTTAAACAGTTAACTGCTTTCCTGTATATTCTTTCTCCCTGTGTTTATTTTGTGGAATTAGGTTTCTCTCTGTAGCCCTGGCTGTCCTGTAACTCACTCCATAGACAAGACTGGCCTCAAATTCAGATCTGCCTGCCTCTGCTGGGATTAAAGACATACACCACCACCAGACTGGCTTATTTATTTATTTATTTAGGTTTTTTTGAGACAGAGTTTCTCTGTGTAACTTTGGAGCCTGTCCTGGATCTCGCTCTGTAGACCAGGCTGGCCTCGAACTCACAGAGATCCGCCTGGCTCTGCCTCCCGAGTGCTGGGATTTAAAGGCATGTGCCACCACAGCCCAGCCAGACTGGCTTTTTAAATATATGCTAAAGTTCAGACCCAGGGTTTTGTAATAACATGCAAATGTTCTACCACTGTCCTGGATCTGCAACTCTTGTGTGTGTTTCTAACTTGAATTATAGAATTTTTCTGTTTTAATGTCCTTGAATTTCCTCTTCATTACTTTATTTTTTTTTGAGATGGAATTTCTCTGTGTAGACCTGGCTGTCACTGTGTAGACCAGACTGGCCTTGAACTCACAGATCCACCTGCCTCTGCCTTCCAAGTGCTGGGATTAAAGGTATGTGCCACAACTGCCCAGCTACTTTCTTGTTCTTTAAAAATTATTTTTTCTTAAAAATATTTTTTCTTGCCAGGCGGTGGTGGTGCACGCCTTTAATCCCAGCACTCAGGAGGCAGAGGCAGGCGGATCTCAGTGAGTTCGAGGCCAGCCAGGGCTACAGAGTGAGTTCCAGGAAAGGCTCCAAAGCTACACAGAGAAAAATCTGTCTCAAAAAATTTTCTTTAAATTGTGTTAATAGGTGGAGGACCCTTGAAAATGGTATGTTAATGCAGTAGGTATGGTGGTGCACACTTGTAATCCCAGTACTCAGGGGGCTGAAGCTGAACAATCATGAATTTGAGTTCAAGCCCAAGTTACATTAGTGGCACCTGTCTCAAAACAAAAATAAAAACAACAAAAACCAACGAACCACAGGCTACATGAGTGTCTTAGGGTTTCTATTATTGTGAAGAGATACCATGACAACTCTATTATAAAGGAAAACATTTAATTGGGGTAGCTTACAGTTTCAGAGGTTTAGTCCATTATCATGGTGGGACATGGAGGTGTGCAGGCAGACATGGTGCTGGAGAAAGAGCTGAGAGTTCTGTATCTTGATCTGCAGGCAGCAGGAGCCTGTGTCCACACTGGATGTCTATCTTGAGCATAGGAGACCTCCACAGTGATACATAGGCTTCAAAAAGGCCGTACCTCCTAATAGTGCCACTCCCTATGAGCTTATGTGGGCCAATTACATTCAAACTACTACAATGGGCCTAGTGTGGCAGGCCTAAAGGCCCAGAACTCAAAGCTGATCCAGGAATATCCAAGGGTCAGTCAAGGTCTACATGGGTGACAGAGTGAGTTTAAGGACAGTTTGGGAAACTAGACCCCTCAAAAAACAAAAAAAACAAAAACCAAAAACAAGCCGGGTGGTAGTGGCAGCAAAAGCCTTTAATCCCAGCACTGGGAGGCAGAGGCAGGCAGATCTCTGTGAGTTTGAGGCCAGCTTGGTCTACGGAGCTAGTTCCAGGACAGCTAAGGCTATATAAAAAGAAACCCTGTCAGAGAAACAAAAAGATCAAAACCCAAACCAAAATATTAACAACCCAAAAAACCAAAACTAATAACCCTAAACAAACACTGGGGAGGTAGCTCAGTGTTAGAGTGATTTCTTAATATATCTGAGACTCTAGAATTCCTAGTACTAAACAATAAAATGAATAAATCAAGGGCTAGGGATGTAACTCAGTAGTAGAGTTCTTACTTAACATGAGAAGGCCCTGTGTTCAATCCCTGTCACTGTCAAAGAACAAAACAAAAGCTGGGCGGTGGTGGCGCACGCTTTTAATCCCAGCACTGGGAAGGCAGAACCAGGCGGATCTTTGAGTTCAAGGCCAGCTTGGGCTACCAAGTGAGTTCCAGGAAAGGCACAAAGCTACACAGTGAAACCCTGTCTCGGGAAAAAACCAAAAAAAAAAAAAAAAAAAAAAAAAAAGCACCAAAACAAACAAACAAAACCAAACCAAAACAAAAACGTCAACCAAAAGTAAGTGAAAGCAGCGCAGAACTGTAACAGTGTGTGTATTCTAGAAGGCTGATTGCTTAAGTGCATTCCTTTATAGTTTTTTGGTTTATCAAAACCCTGGCTGTTTTGGAACTCATTTTGTAGACTAGGCTGATCTCAGACTTAAGAGATCCACCTGCCTCTGCCTCCCAAGTATTGGAACTAAAGATGTGCATTCCCATGCCTAGCTTTTTCTTTTCCTGACTGTCCTGCAACTCACAGAGATGTTCTTGCCTTTTGCCTCCCAAGTGCTAGGTTTAAAGGCATGATGAGTTTTTTTTTTTTAACCTCCAATAAAAATATGGCAAAAAATAAAAAGGGGCTAGACTGTTCTTATGTAGTGCAGTACTTGTCCAGCATGCATGAAGCTCAGTTCAATCCTCAGCACTGCACAAGCCTCTGTAATGGTTATATATCTCTAATCCTACTTCTTGGGAGGTAGAAACAGGAGGATCAGAAAATAAAAGTCATTCTTGGGCATAAAATGAGTTCAAAACAAGCCTAGGCATTACATATTCTGCCTTTATAAAAAATTGTAAGCCTGGTGTGGTGGCCACATAGTGAGTTTTAAGTCAACTGGAGCTACTAGTGAGAGCCTGTCACCCCATCCACAGAGATTGTAAATTTACAACCCAGTGTTATTTAGTAGATTCACAATTGATGGCAACTATCATCTCTTTAGTTTCAGTGCCCCCTTCCTCCCCATTTTGAAGACAGGGTCTCTGTGTGTCCCTAGCTAGAGTAAAAATATGTAGACCAGGCTGGCCTCAGACTCTAACTTATCCTTTACCTTCTACCGTCACACTTTTCTTTTTGTAGGAACTATCAGATGTGTTTGCTTGTTCATTTCTTACTGTTTTCACTTCTTTAGGCCAAGCCATGACTACAGTAGTGGTGCATGTGGACTCCAAAGCTGAGCTCACTACCCTGCTGGAGCAGTGGGAAAAGGACCATGGCAGTGGGCAGGATATGGTACCTATCCTTACCAGGTAAGAATATTTTTTCCCCCACACAACCTTATTTTACTTTTCGTATATACAAAACAATATTTTTAAAAAATGAGTGTATTGGTGATAGCAAGATGGCTGAGCAGTTAAGAACATTGGTTTCCCAACACCCATGTTGGGCTTCTCATAACTGCCTGTAACTAGCTCTAAGGGACCTGACTCCTCTTCTCATCTCTGTGGTACCCTATGCATGTGCTCACGTACACACACACACACAATGGTTTTGGAAGAAAATACAAGAATATTTTGACAGAATCAGATTTTTTAAATTTTTGTTTATTCCCCCCCCCCCCCCCCCCCCCGCCAAGAAAGAGTTTCTTTGTGTAGCGTTGGAGCCTGTCCTGGAACTTGCTCTGTAGACCAGGCTGGCCTTGAACTCACAGAGATCCACCTGCCTCGTGAGTGCTGGGATTAAAGGTGTGCGCCACCAATGCCCGGCTCTTTTTTCTTTTTAATTTTTCTTTCTTTCTTACTCTTTTTTTTCCAAGACAAGGTTTCTCTGTGTAGCCCTATTTGTGTAGCCCTATTTGCGTTGGAACTCACTCTGTAGACCAGGCTGGCCTAGAACTCAAAGATCTGCCTACCTCTGCCTCCTGAGTGATGGGATTAAAGATGTACGCCACCACCATCTAGCACTTTTTATTTTCTTATGTTTCATTTCAGGCCGTTTCTCCTAATCTTCCTTCATAAGTTCTTCCCCTGCATTCATTTTTTTTTTTTTTTTTTAAATTACATTTATTGTGTGAGCATGTGCCAGCTATATGTGTGGAGGTCAGAGAACTTGCAGGAGCCTTTACCCACTCCCCATCCTCACTCCACAGGCCTATAGAATGCTCCAGGCTTGCCTGCCTATCACATGAAACACTGTCTCAGAAACAGGACCAAAAAAAAAAAAAAAAAAAATCCACTGTTCTACATAGTGAGCTCCAGGCCAGCCAGGGTTGGTACATATCTTGTCTTTAAAAAAAACCCAAAAAGTTCAAAAGCAGGGCTGGCTAGATGGCTTAGTGGGCAAAAGTGAATTTGTCCTCTGACTTAATGCACATACTAATAATAAAGTCTGAAGAATAAATACTGAAACTATTTAAAAAGATATTTGGAATTTAGCCAAAATGAATTAAGAGAATGTGAATATTGGGAGAAAAGAGATTAGTTGGTAAAGTGCCTGCATTGTAAGCATGAGGACCTGAGTTCAGATCTTTAGCATCTATGCAAACAAACAAACCCACAAAACAAACAAGGTATGAGTTTGTGTTTATAACCCTAATACAGGCGAATGGAGACAAGTGAATTTCTGGAGCTCATTGGCCAGCAAGTATAGCCAGTTGGCAAGTTCTGAGTTCAGTGAGAGATGGACACTGTGTCAGAAGATGAGATGGAGAATGATAAAAGAATATTTTTGAGATTTGGGCTGCAAATCTTTAGATAATATTTAATAAAAGAAAAGTTGCTGGATGTGGTGATGTGTGCCTTTTATCCCAGCACTTAGGAGGCAGAGACAGGAGGATCTTTGAGTTTGAGGACAGCCTGGCCTATGTAGTGAGTTCTAGGACAGCCAGGGCTATGTAGCGAGACCCAATAGCAAAAAAAGTAAAATAAAATAAAAATAAAAAATAGGAAAAGGAAAATTCAGGACTGGAGAGATGGTGTAGTGGTTAAAAGTACTGACTAGACCTGGGTTCAATTCCCAGCACCTACATGGCTGTTCACAACTCTCTGTAATTCTAGTTAAAGGGATCTGAATCCTCTTGTGGCTTCCATGGGCAACGAGGCACACATGTGGTACACATAACACATACATGCAGATAGTCACTCATTCGCATAAAAATAAACTATTTTAAAAAGTTTAAAACTAGAAGAAAGGGAAATTTATGGGGCTGGAGAAATGGCTCAGTGGTTACAAGTACATATTGCTCTTTAAGAGGACCCAAATTTGGTTCCCAAATTTGGTTGTGTGGCTCACAACCACCAATAACTCCAGCTCCTGGGGATTAAGCTGCTTTTTCTGGCCTCATGTGTGCATAACCCCACACAGGCACATACTTTTTGAAAAGTGGGAAATTTAGCTGGACTTGGTGACATATGCCTTAGGCAGGTGGAGCTCTATGAATTGAAGTTAGCCTGGTCTATATAGAGTTTCAGGACATCCAAGAGACCCACGTGGTGGAAGGAGAGAACTAACTCTTGGCGATTGTTCTTTGACCTCCACATATGCTGTCATGATGTGCTTGCACATACATGCATGCATGCATGCATATACAAAAAGAAAAATGTAATAAAAAGTGAGGAATTTAGTTTTGTATAGCTAAATCATGTAGGCAAGTTTGTCTTGGGAGGTAGATAGCATACAGTTAGAGAGTTGTTATTATAATAGATTAAAGGATTAAACTAAGCTTAAAATCTATATATAAAATGTCTCTAAAAAAGACCAAAATACCAGACTTGTTTAGGGTACTCAAGTAGTTTTCTTGTTTTCATCAAGTGTGTAGGAGTAGAAGTAGGCCTAGTGACACACACCTTTAATGCCATTGTCTGGCAAGCAGAGAGTAGTATCATGAGTGTGAGGTCATTCTCACCTGCATAAGGAGTTAGAGCCTACCCTGGACTACATCAGATTTTGCCACAAAAGAATAAATTGGGGGAGGGGGTGTTGCTGAGGGAGATTGCTTAATTACTAAAGTACTTGTCTTTCAAGTGTTGAGTATGATTCCCAGAACCAAGTGTTTATAACAAGCAAACAAAAAAAGTCAGGCCGGGTGATGAATACTAGTAATCCCAGTGCTGGGAAGGATGATAAAGGAGGATCTCTGAGGCTTGCTGATCTGCCTACCTTTCCTGTTTGGTGAGTTCCAGTCCAGTGAGAGACCCTGCCTCAAAGAAAAACCATGTGGACTGCATTCCTAAGGAATAATACTTAGGGTTGTATTTTGGCCTCCACATGTATGTACACATGTACACCTGTACACACAAGAATCAAAAAAAGGAGTTCATGAATAAAAAGGAATTTGATACCACAGCATGGATGTTTTTCCGGAAGGATCCTGGCATGATAAGTTTATATGATTCTATTTATGTAAAATTCTAGAACAGGCAAAACATATCTCTAGTGAGTAAAAGCAGAATGGTTACTTGGGGCCCTGGTGGAGGCCTAGATGGTGGAAGGAACATAGGCTAACAAAGAGAAAACGAAATGGCCCTGAAGTAGGAATGAACTTGGGTTCTTTGAATAGCAGAGGGTCATGTGTTTGAAGTTTAATAAAAGAGAATAGAAGAAGCATTCACAAAACTGGTAGAAGCTAGATAATTTCAGGCTGTGTAGTACTTGGACTTAATTCAAGGAACATAGTTAGTCTCTGGAAGCTGGAGACAGAAATATGTTAAGTAAAACAGAGAAGTAGAATGCAGGAGCTGCAAAATGGGTATTAGAAGTAGTTCAGATAGTTAAATAGTGGTCTGTTTAAGGATAGCAGTGGTCAAATTTAGAGATGATTGGTATCAGGAGATGTGTGGTAGGTAGAGTTACAGGAATTGCTGAGGTGGATGAGGAGAATGAATTTTTTTTTTTAAAGCCCAGATGCCTTGAACTTGATGTGTAGCTCAGAGTGGCTTCAACCTTGAAATTTAGCCTTCTGATTGCTGTGAGAACAGGCATGTGCTACCATGCCTATTTGAAAATGAAGATTTTAATGAAGACTTGTTGACTTTAAGTTTCTGAGGTGATAGTAGTAGTGTTTTGTGATGCAAGAAAGTTTAGAGAAGAATAAGATTGAGAGTGGAAATTATGTTATGAGGTGATTATTTAGATTTTGTTATTCAGGAAAATCATGTTTTTCTATGTTTTACACCTCGACTATTGATTGACTGTTGTTGATAGTACATTTTTTTGAATTTTACTTTTGCTTTTTTTTCTAACATGGTCTCGATGTATGGCCATGACTGGCCTGATGATGCTCACTGTGTAGCCCAGGTTGCCCTTGAATTTAAAAGCAGACCTACTGCCTCAACCTCCTCAGTATTGGGATTTTGGGTGTGTACTACAATGCCTGGCATTTTTTGTATGCTTGTTCAGAGTTGACTCTTTTCTTCTTGTGCTAGGATGTCAGAATTAATTGAAAAAGAAACTGAAGAATATCGTAAAGGAGATCCAGACCCATTTGATGATCGACATCCTGGTAAGATGTATACTCTTATGTCTGAGACTTTTTTATTTTCTATTTCTTTTGAAAGAGGGTCTTGCTATATTGCTCAGACAGGCCTAAAACTCTTGATTTTCCATCATAGCCTTATGAGTAGCTGAGATACAGGCATGGTCTACTGTGCCCATGTATTCTTTTTTCTTATAAAAGAAAATTGTTGGGCTTTGCAGATGGCTTGGTGGGTAAAAGTGCCTGCTGCAAGCCTGACAGGCTGAATTTTGTTTGATCCTTAGAAGTCATGTAAACGTAAAGGAGAGAACCATTCAAGATTGTTGTCTTGAGTTTTGTACATGTGCTGTGATGTATTGTGGCATGTTCATATACATACATATACATCACATCCCTCCAACACACAGATAATAGTAAAAAACTATTAAAAGGAAAATTGTTAATAGTACTTTTCACTTGATAGCGTCCTCTGTGTTAATTTTTTTCCCCCTTTGGTTTTTAGAGATAGGATTTTCTGTGTAGCCTTGGCTGTCCTGGAACTTGCTCTATAGACCAGGCTGGCCTCAATCTCAAGAGGTCTTCCTGTCTCTGCCTCCTGAGTACTGGGATTCAAGGCATACGCCACCACTGCCTGGCTCTCTGTGGTAAATTTTATGTTCTTATATTTTTGCTGGGTATGGTGGCACATATCTTTAATCCCACCACTTGGAAGCAGAGGCTGTGGATTTCTGTGAGTTTGTGACCAGCCTGACTTAAATGAAGTGAGTTCCAGGCTAGCCAGAAGCCAGGATTACATATTGAGACCCTCTCAAAATTTTTTTTTTTTTTTTTTTTTTTTTTTTTTTTACTATTTCTCAAAGTGAGACAAGGAAAAAGAATTGTAGTAAAATTGTAATACTTGTGATAAGTCAGGTGTGCTAGCATAACTCATAAGAGATACTTACCACAGCCTCTCAAATTGCTGGGATTAAAGGTTTGAGCTACCACTGGCAAACAATTTCTTTCTTTTTGTGTGTGTGGGGGGGTGGTGGGAGGATTATCTGTTTGTGTGTGTATGTGTAGGCAGAAGTTTCCCTGTGCCACAACTGCTTCCCAAATAACTGACACGGAGACTCAATGTTAATTACAAATGCTCAGCCTATAGCTCAGGCTTGTTACTAGCTAACTCTTCCACTTAAATTAACACTTAAATTAACCCATATTTCTTATCTATGCTTTGCCATGTGGCTTGGTACCTTTTCTCAGTATGGCATGCCCATCTTGTTCTCTCTGCATCTGTCGGCAGTTCTGTCACTCTGCCTTTCTACATCCCAATATCCTCAGTTTGATTGTCCTGCCTAACTTTATTCTGCCTTGCTATAGGCCAATCAGCTTCTTTATTAACCAATGAGAGTAATACATATTCACAGGGTACAGAAGGATTATTCCACAGCATTTCTCCCTTTTTGTCTAATTAAAAGGGAGGTTTTAACCTTAACATAGTAAACGTATATATAACAAACAGTTATTAAGAATTAGTTACAATATTTAGTTTATTTATATTTGACAAAATTAAGGAAAACATGCTATCATCTATCTTATCTTTGTGAGTCCCAAGTTTTGTTATCTAATTTGCCTTCATAACTAAGTAAAACTAACTAACTTTCTAGTCTTCAGCTCTATCAAAGACCCCAGAAGGGTAAAATGTTGCCCAATGATAGGGATATCTCACTGCCTGAACAGTCACTCAAAGTTCTGCTGTAATGTTTGGGTATCCATCTTTGGCCCATAGGCCTAGTGTATCTGACAGACTTTCTGGTGAAGCAGGAATTCTGAAGGATTGTCCTACCTTGTCTTGGCAAAATTTGGCAGTTTCCTTTCTTGCATCCTGCTGGTCCAGTTTGGACAATAACTGTCAGCAGTTGAGGCAAGGGCAGTTTCTTTGCCCACATGGCTAGCTTTTGCCATAAGGAAAACAAACTCCATATGGAGTTTTTTTTATGCCCATCATCTTCTTTGAAGTAGATTGGTGCTGCTAGGAGCAGACATGTCTCACTGTCATGAAAAGCCTTAGATAAATATATTAAATACCATATTCTGTAGGTCTTTGAAGTGTTTGAAGACTATATATCTATCTAAATATATCTGTTTATAACTTTGAAAACATATCTAACGTGATTGTAAGTTTGACTAATATGGCTAACTATTAAGCTGAATTTTTTAATTATACATTTTTTTAAAATTTATTTATTTTTAAATTACACTCATGATATTCATTAATTACACTCATGATATTAATCACATTTGTGGTATTCATAGATTACATTTGCAATATTCTTTCAGTTTTTATATATATATATATACATATATATATATTTTAAATGCCGAATGTCATTTATTGAAGGGGGGAGGAGGTCTTAAATACAGGCTTACAGCACAATGGGAGGACCCCAGAGGGCAGAAGTTCGCTACTAATGTTTTACAATCTTGCTTCTAATCTGTTAACGCCCATTATTCAGGATACACAGACAAGGAACTTCTCTTAAGCATTCAGGAGGGTGGAACCTGGCAGGGAATTAGCATAGGGAGGATATCAAGGTCAAGGTGCGCAAGCAAGGCAGCAGTTACCCAAAACAGGGGCCAGGACCCTACAGGTCCCCCTTTTATTAAAAAATGAGCTTCTGACTTGGGTTGCATGGAACATCAGCAGGTCACCTTACCCGTCATGGAGATGCCTGCCCAGGCCACACAGGTGCTCTGTCTTAGGTTGGTGAGTGCCCCCCAGGCATTACCTGTCTCTGAATACTCACTTTCATACAGGCTCAATCGTGTGTGAGCTGCATAGTTAATTGCTGCCAAAGATCTCAAAATGGCACTGGGCTTGCAATCTGTGTGTTCGATACAGAAAAGACCAACAGAGGTCCTTATCTCACCCATAGCCAGTAGGCTAAAGGCAACTGAGCCATTCCCTTCCTTAACGAGCCATACTATACATTACATTTTTAAATGAATTGCATAAGAACAATAACCCAAAAGAGTAGAAATATACAGTATAACAATATTACCTTGAAATTTATATTAATATACAAAAATCCATACCAATGTAAAATATTTAAGACTAGTAGTTGCTGTTTTGATTTAAAAGTAGATTCAATAATCTACCCTTTTATCCTTTCATTTCTATATCCTATCCCCCTTTTTTCCTTTAGAAAGAGATCTTTGAATTTAACTCTGTTTAGCTTTTTTCTTGACTATGACCAATAACAATTTATAACCAACCCCCCTTTAATGATGATAAACATCCATAACCCATTTTTTGGGAATGTGGGCATAGTTCTTTTTTTTTTTTTTTTTTTTTTGTGGGCATAGTTCTTTAGACTACTTCCTGTTTGAGGGTGCTGGTAATCTTTGGACTGTGAGAAAATTTAGGATAATGGTTAAGTCTTGGCTGCAGTATTCTGTGAGGCTGGATCATCCTAGTCAGCATCCTTGAAGCTGTTCTGGATGCTGGATCATTTGGACCATCTATTTTTACTTGTGTCTGGTCCCCTTGCTCTGAAAATACATAAACTTTTAAAGGTAACATACATATCTGCATTTCTTTTTTGGTTTTTGTTTTGTTTTTGTTGTTGTTGTTGTTTTGAGACAGGGTTTCTCTGTGTAGTTTTGGTGCTTGTCCTGGATCTCACTCTGTAGACCAGGCCAGAGATCTGCCTGGCTCTTCTCCCAATTGCTGGGATTAAAGGCTTGTGCACCACCACCACTCTGCTACATATCTGTATTAATACAAGTATAGGCTGTGTATTTTACACAAGTCAGCCAAAGATGATTTTTTTTTTTTAAGCAAGTAAAATATACATTTTGTGTCTTGTAGTTCTTCTAGGTGCTCTCCCTTGGTTCCTTGAGAGCATAGTCTCATGGCAGAGGTATGTTTACCACCAGATCTGGGAGCCATGTTTACTGCCCCACCTCAGGGAAGTTTCTGGGTCTACAATGGCCGTTACCCAGCAATGTGTTGCCAGCTGCTTATAAACACCATTTAATGTTTGGCAGCAGGGCCTCTAAAAAGAGCCACCCTTTATTGCTGCTAGCATTGAGCCAAGGAAACCTGTCACGCCTCTGCTCATTGTCAGCAAACAGAGCTCAGCGGAGGAAAGGCCGTTACCAAGAAGCTCCTTTTGACTGTATCTGTTGGCAACTCTTGTCACTCTGCCTTTCTTCATTCCATCATCCTCAGTTTGATTGTCCTGCCTAACTTTATCCTGCCTTGCTATAGGCCAGTCAACTTCTTTATTAACCAGTGAGAGTAATACATATTCACAGGGTACAGAAGGATTATTCCACAGCATGTATTTTCATATACATGTTAGTATGTGAGTGCACTTTTTTGTTGGTTTGTGTGCATGTAGAGGCCAGAGGTCACCTTAAGATATTGTCCCTTAGGAGCTATCCATCTGGTTCTTAGGGTCTCTCGCTGGGACTTAGGGCTCCCAGTTTGGCTAGGATGGCTGGTGTAGTGGGATTTCAAGTGTGCACCACCATGCCTGGCTTTTTGCATGGGTTTCAGGGATCAAACTCAGATCCTTATGTTTGCGTGGTAAGTACTTTAGTGACTAATCTATCTACCCAGCCCCTAGAGAATGATTCTTTAAAATTATTGTTGCTACTTTTTTTTTGAGGCAAGGTCTCACTATGTAACTCTAGATGGGTGTGTAAAGTTGGCCTCATAGAGCTATTCCTGCCTCTGCCTCCCAAGTGCTGGGATTAAAGATGTGTGCCACCATGTCAAATCCTAAAAATGTTTCTTATTAAATTTACTCAAAGAATCTTGTCTTTATTTCTGTTTATTTTTGCTGACAGTTTATTAGTTATATTTATAAGAACCCAGATGTTATTCTATAGGTCTAATTTGTTGGACAGGATTACCTATTCCTTTGTGCCTCCTTCTTCTTTTGGTAGGTCGAGCTGATCCAGAGTGTATGCTGGGCCACTTGCTGAGAATACTCTTCAAGAATGATGATTTCATGAATGCAGTAGGTTTGCTTTTTCTTTCCTCCAGAAATTATCAGAAGATAATCATACATTTGATTATTTATTTAATAGTTTTCTGTCACCTTAAAACTTTGTTAAAGTTGAAAATAGAGTGGTTAGATTTTTCTTAAATTTGGTGATTGAAAAAGTAATCGAGCTACTTTTTTGACAAAATTCTGGTTGTGATGAAATTATTTTCTGTTTGGAGGTAGAAAATGATGGGAACCAGTGTGATAGTTTATGTATGTAAGCAATCCTAGCACTTGGCAGGCTGAGGGAGGAGATGTAGTGCAGATTCAGCTACGTAAGAACCTATTTCAAAATACACCTCCCCAAAAAAAGCCATGGGGGATATATTCAATTCAGTGCAATCAAATTAAGGATGTTGTTAACTTATTTTAATAATAAAGGAAGTTTAAAAAATAGGTTTAATAATTAATTTTGATTGGATTGAATTGCAGAACAAATAGTACTCCTTTATATCTTTCTTAAAAATTGCAAGTATTAATACATATTTATACGAGTTGATTAGATTCCTTTTAATATTTCTCTCTCCACATGTATATGTATTGTACATTGATCATGTCTACCCACTCCCCCGCTCCCCATGCCACCCTTTGTTTTCCTTTCCTCATTTTTCTTTCCAGCTGGTGAATGCGTATGTGATGACAAGTAGAGAGCCCCCTTTAAATACTGCAGCTTGCAGACTGCTACTGGACATCATGCCAGGTCTAGAAACTGCAGTTGTCTTTCAAGAAAAGGTACTTGATAGAAGAAAAGTCATTGTGTTTTTGAATTGAGTGGATTGAATTGTTGGATTTGTGTTTGTTACTATAGTAATTGTTAATTTTTTCTTATTCAGGTAGTAATGTGTGCTCTAGATAGACAGAAGACAAATTCAAATACTAGTTATTTGAATCAGGTGGTATACAGCTGTTATCTCAGCCTGGGGATGGTTGAAGTTGGAGGATCAAGAGCTCAAAGTCATATTTTGCTAATTTGGAGTTCAAGGCCACCCTGGTCTACATAAGAATCTAACTCCGCCAGGTGGTGATGACACAAGCCCTTAATCTCAGTACTTGGGAGGCAGAGCCAGGTGGATCTCTGTGTTCGATGCCAACCTGGTCTACAGAGTGAGATCCAGGACAGGCAGCAAAAACTACATGGAGAAATCCTGTCTTTAAAAAAAAAAAAAAAAAAAAAAAAACCCTTTTTTAAAAAAAAAAAAAAAAAAAAAAAAGATCCTATCTCCAAATGCAACAAAAGTATGTTATTTATGTTATTTGGATAGCTACCTGCTATATGGGTGAAATAGTATTTTTCAGAATCTTAAGATCAGGTTTTGAAAAGTATATTATGATTTCATTTAAGTTTTTGCTCCTTTTCTTTGTGGTAATGGAGATTAAACTTAGTTACTCTTATGAACAACACTGGAATACAGTTTTTAGATGTGTGTGTGTGCACATGTGCACATGTGTAGGTATAGGCCTGTACATGCACTTCGAGGCCAGAAAAGGGTATCAGGTGGCCTGCCAAATCACTGTCCACCTATTCTTTGAGGCAGTCTTCCTTGGACCATTTTCTCTACTGGGCTGGAAGCCAGGGTGGCCCAGCAGTCCTTGTTTTCTTTACTCCCTTGGAGTTGTTATGGGTGTGTGTGGGATCCTGGCTTGTTATGTGGGTGCTGGGATCTGAACTTCCGGTCCTGAGGCTTGTGCAGCAAGCTCTCTTTAATGACTGAACCATCTATGGTCCATCACTGAAATAGACATTAACTTTTTTTGTCATGAGATAGAATGTTACTTATAATTTTAGTTATGAAAATGGCCTTTTCTGAATTGTACTATTTCTTGTCCTTTCCTATAGGAAGGAATTGTTGAAAATCTTTTCAAATGGGCTCGAGAGGCTGACCAGCCACTGAGGACATACTCTACTGGACTGTTAGGAGGTGCTATGGAAAATCAAGATATTGCTGCCAACTACAGAGATGAAAATTCACAGCTGGTAAGGACCATCTTAGCATGAATTGTTGCACACTTGCTACCTGAATCTGAATATCAAAAACTTGTACTAGAACATAGTTATATCAGCACTTTAAGATTTATTTCCATAGTGAAGTTTTGATTTTACTTTTCTTTTTTTACATTAAAACTTTTTTTTATCTTGTCAGGATCATGACATAGAAACCTATGTCCTATTCTCATTTCTCTCCTTAACCTTTGTGTTTTGAAGATTTTGAAATATGTAGCAAAGGTGAAAGAATTTTAGTGAATATTTGAATCTCTACCAGTTGAATGAATTATTAACATTTTATTAGACTCATTAGTTTACTCATTTCCCTTCCATTTATCCACTATTCTAAATTTTAAAAGAAATGTAATTCATATTGAAATCCAGATACAAACCCTTTAATGTAGTACCATTCTTTATGTCTTTGCTATTTTCTTTTTTTTGGTTTGTGTGTTTTTTTTTTTATTTTTTTTTTTTTTTTTTTTTGTATGCCTAGGTTGGTCTTGAACTTACTATGTAGCTCTGGCTGGCTTCAGACTTGGAACAGTCCTTCTGCTTCAGTTTCCCAAGTGCTGAAGTTATAGGCATACACCATTGCACTCAAGTAAACATAGAACCAGTTCCTAATATTGGCCCCAAAAATCAGTACTAAAAGATTTAAAAGGCATACCTGGAAATTAGATTATGTAGTTGCTAGTGACATACAGTGTATAGTCAGTAAGTTTTTGAAATCTTTAGTTTTGATTTTTAAATCCAATTAAAAATCTAGTTTTTGCTTTTTTTAGGTGTGATGCATAGCCCAGTCTACCTTGGCCCAAACTGACCACTTATAAATGGTGTGTTTTATGTCAAATCTTCTGGTTTTGGTTTTCTAGGAAAAAACACACACATATATTTTAAAATAGACTTTTTTTTTTTTTTTGAGACAGGGTTTCTCTGTGTAACAGCTCTGACTGTCCTGGAACTTGTTCTGTAGATCAGGCTGGCCTTGAACCTCGAACTCACAGAGATCCACCTGCCTCCTGAGTGCTGGGATTAAAGGTGTGAGTTACCACGCCCCACTTAAAATACACTTTTAGCCTTAGCTTATTTCATCAAAATACAAGAATCAAATCAACTAATTTATCAGATCTTCACTATTCCTAGGCATTGGGCTAACGGTGTGAGTATTGAGTTCTCTCTAGTAGGGAAGTAATATATAATGAGCTGTTTGTTGTGGCATGTGCCTACAAGTCTTAGCATTTGAGAGGTAAAGGAAGAGTGCGACTCTGTCTCATAAAACAAACCAAAAGAAAAGAATTATTTAGTAAGAATCATGTAAATTAAAATTCAGAATAAATAACTCCTTTACTCAAATATTTGTTGCTAGGTGGCAATAGTGCTTCGCAGACTGAGAGAGCTACAACTTCAGGAAGTGGCTTTGCGCCAGGAAAATAAGCGTCCTAGTCCACGGAAGCTTTCATCGGAGCCACTTTTGCCTCTGGATGAGGAAGCTGTGGATATGGACTATGGTGACATGGCAGTAGATGTTGTGGATGGAGAGCAAGAAGCTTCTAGAGATATGGACATCTCCTTTCGTCTGGATTCAAGTCACAAGACCAGTAGTAGAGTGAATTCAGCAACTAAGCCTGAGGAAGCCTCAGGATTCAAGAAGAACAAGTCTGCAAAGCATGGTGACAGAGAGAACTTTAGGAAGGCCAAGCAGAAGTTGGGTTTCTCATCTTCTGACCCAGATCGTGTGTTTGTTGAGCTGTCTAATAGCAGCTGGTCAGAAATGTCCCCTTGGGTGATTGGCACTAATTATACCCTCTATCCTATGACTCCTGCTATTGAACAGCGACTTATTCTCCAGTATCTGACCCCTCTAGGAGAGTATCAGGAGGTAAGTTTTTGGGATAAGGTACTGTTCACATTTTGGGTCTATTATGTTTATCTCTAGGGCATTTTATGGTTATATCTTAGCCACCGACATGCTCTTAACTCCATTCAAGAAAGGTCTTTTTCTCAAATAAGGTTTTATGCAGGTCATTCCTGATAAAGGTTGGTTTGCTCAAAATGTATTCATATAAACATATGGTATGTGAACATAGGTCTTAGGGTTTCTAATGCTGTGAAGAGTCACCATGACCACGGCGACTCTTATAAAGGAAAACATTTAATTGGGGCTGGTTTATAGTTTCAGAGGTTTAGTCCATTATCATCATGACAAGAAACATGGTGGCATGCAGGCAGACATGGTGCTGGAGAAGGAGCTCAGAGTTCTGTATCTGGATTGACAGGTGGCATGAAGTGAACTGGTTTGAGCTTCTGAGACCTCACAGCCCACCCCCAGTGACACACTTCCTCCAGTAAAGCCACACCTCCTAATCCACTTCCTATGAACCAAGTGTTCAAACACATGAGTCTGTGGGGGCCATTCCTATTCAAACCACCATAACATATGAACATGTTCTTGGGGGGTGGGGGGTTCAATTTTTTTTTTTTTGTGGTTTCATTTCTTTAATAATTTTCCTTCATAAAATACAGGGAATGTGAAAAAGGCACAATTTATAAGACTTTTTTTTTTTTGGTTTTCATTTCAGTTACTTCCCATATTCATGCAACTTGGATCACGAGAATTGATGATGTTTTATATTGATCTTAAACAGACTAATGATGTCCTGCTTACTTTTGAGGCACTCAAGGTAAAGTTCTTCTTCTTCTTCTTCTTCTTCTTCTTCTTCTTTTTTTTTTTTTTGAGACAGGGTTTCTCCATGTAGTTTTGGGGCCTGTCCTAGATCTCGCTCTGTAGACAAGACTTGCCTCGAACTCACAGAGATCCGCCTGGCTCTGCCTCCCGAGTGCTGGGATTAATGGTGTGTGCCATCGCCGCCTGGCAAGGTAAAATTCTTAAAAATATTAGGTCACTGAGCATTTTGTTAGTACTTGATGTTTATGAAACTCATGTTAAATGGGGTTGGTACAGCAGTACTGGCCAACCATATGTGATTTTTCAGTACTTTAAAATATAGTGTCTCTGAAGAACTGAAGTTTCATTTATTTACTTTTGAGACAGGGTCTCAGTCTGTGGCACAGGTTAACATGGAACTCATATTAGACCAGGTTGGCCTCAAGCTTACAGCAGTCCTCTTGCCTCAGCCTCTTTGGTGTTGAGATTACATTTGTGAATTACTACAGGCCTGGCTTTAAATTTTAGTTAATTTTGATTAAGTTAATCTCATGTCACCAGTGTCTACTGCATCAGACAGTAGTAGTACAGTTATAAAGTATGTTGAAGTGGAATTCAAAATGGGTAAGTTTGTCTTTCAGTCCCTAGACATTTTAAGTTTGGTTGAGGTCAGACGGAACTGGAGTAATCTGTGGTTGTGGGTTGTGTCTGTTCTGTCTGTATCTGTTTGTTTAGAGTGTACTCTAGTTATGTCTTGAACAGTGAAGTGGCACTGGAGGTTGGAGCTGTGTCCAGTGGCCCAGAAATACTGCATTTGGTTACAACATTGATTTTGAACAAGGTGCAGTTGGATAGTGGCTTTGGGTGCTCACTCTCCTTGGAATTGCAATTGCTATTATCATTCATCTGTTCCTTTAAAAAGTTATGAAAGGGACAAAAGATAATGAAATTTGTATGAACAAGGAAAAAAATAAAAAAAAAAAACTTAGAAACAAAATTGGAGCTGAAGAGATGGCTCAGCTGTTAAAATACCTAGTTTGGTTTCCAGAACCCATATTTATCAGCTCATAACTGCTTGTAACTCCAGCTCCAGGATACCTGATGTTCTCCTTGGGCACCCACATACTATCTTGTGTACATATTCATCATTCTCTCTCTCTCTCTTTCTCTCTCTCCCTCCCTCCCTCCCTCCCTCCCTCCGTCCCTCTCTCCCTCTCCTCACACACACATACACACACAAATCTGGGTATATCATTTTGTTCAGAAGGAAGATTCAAGCTGTGTAAGGAACAGAAAGGAACAGTCAAATAGAAACAGAATGGTTTAAAAGAAAATTGAGGCTAGGTATGGTGCTGCACCATACCAGTACTCAGGAGGCAGAGGCAGGCAAATTTCTGAGTTTGAGGCCAGCCTGGTCTACAGAGCAAGTTCCAGGCCCAGACTATCAAAAAAGAAAGAAAACAGACAGGATCTGCTCACAGGGTGAGGTAAAGTGGGTTTGTATGTGGTAAGGACTCAAATAAAAGTAGGTTTCTTGGTAAATGTTAAGCCTGCTTATTCTATTTCTCCACTTTTTGTGATGGTGAATTGTCATGGTGGTATGTTAGTGACATTATGAGAAAACCATTCATGTGGCCCAACTTGCTGGGAATAGATACCTAGTTTAGCTGCTTCTTGAGGGAAGAATTGGGTGGAAGAATGGTAGAGGCCTTTATGACAAACAAGGATAATGAAGGAAAGGATTTGAATTTTATGTAAGACTTAGTTCAGCTGTAGGTCTTGAGAACTTTTGAAGAGGGTGTATACCTGTTAATGCTGCCATTGATTTTCTCTCTTCAATATGTAATTGCAAACTTGTATTGTTTGTTCTGGGTACAGGAGGGGGAGCTCTGGCTCTCCTGAGGCCCTGTCTTTGAGGTGCTTGGGTTCAGAAATACGAAGAACATGCCACTTTTCTTGGACTCCCTGTCCTTAAAATGAAATTAACAAAACTTAAACATTAAAAATTTGGGTGTTGTGGTACATGCTTGTAATCCCAGCTATGGGGAAGCAGTGGGTTCAAGGCCAGTCTTCAAGGCCAGTTGATACCTATCTAGGGCCAGTGAGATGGGTCAGTGGGTTAGGGCACTTGTTGCCAAACCTGATGACTGGAGTTTGATCTCTGGAAACCACATGGTGGAAGGAGAAAACCAATTCTTGCACGTTGTCCTCTGACTTCCACATGTAACACCATAGCCACTCACATAAATAAATACAATAAAGTATCTAAATTTTTTATTTTTTTGGTTTTTTGAGACAGTGGTTCTTTGTGTATCCCCAACTGTCCTAGAATTTACTCTGTGAGGAGATCTGTCTGCTTCTGCCTCCCGACTGCTGGGATTAAAGGGTTTGCCACCACTGCTTGGCCGAAGACTTAATTTTTTAAAAATGCATTCTTACACCACTTTTGATTCTTTGCTTAAGTTTCTCCTTCGGGAGTCTGTAATTCCAGCACTTGAGAGGTGGAGACCAGCTTGGGACACATAGTGAAACTTTGTCTCAAAAAGTTTTTTTTTATTGTTTGGGGCTATACTGAAAATAAATGTAAAAGAAAATTTTCTGGACTTCATAAAGTCAGAGCCTGAACTTGGATTAGAACACTGAGCTGATTATGGAGGAAGAATTAAATTGACAAGGTTAGCAAAAGCCTGCACAGGAAACATATAAAATAAAGATTGTAAAATTGTGCCATTGCTTACAGCAGGTTTATCATTATCACCCTTTCTGTCTGTGGGTACTAGGAATTAACCTAGGGCCTTGAGGATGCTATGCAAGCACTCTACTAGGAATCGGCAACCTCCAGCTCTTTTAACTTCTTTTCAATTTTGAGACATAGTCACATTAATTTTCCTAGGTTGGCCTTGAAGTTGTGGTTCTCTTGTCTTAGCCTTCTAAGGTGCTAAGATTATAGGCATGTCCTGCTGCACATAGATTACTTTTGTTTGTTTGTTTGACTTTTATTTTTTAATTTTTTTAAATGGAAGAAGGGCTTAACAGTTTTAAGGGATAAAATATAGTCCATCATGTAGGGAAGGCAAGACAGCTCCATGGTAGCAGGAATATATAGCTGGGACGTTTCATCTCCTCACATCTTGCCAAAAGAGAAAGTAGAGTTTTTTTGTTTCTTTTGTTTTGTTTTTGTTTTTAAAAGAAAAAAAAAAAAGGTTTATTGGTTTATTTCATACCCTACAAGGGTTGACAGTAACAAGAATATTACTGACAACCCCTGTCTCGTTTTTAACCTGCAACAAAATATTAGGTGTGTTGAAGGTGTAGCTTACTGGTTTATCTCATGGTTAGCAGATCCCGGGGTTCTATTCCTACTCTGCCTCCCTAACCCACAGGTCCTTGAAAGATGAATACCTTTTGTGTTAGGAAGGAAAGGAGGGACGTTGTAGAATTTTAAGACTTTGTTTTTCTTTTCCTTCTGTTCCTCTCTCTGTCTCTGTCTCTGTCTCTCTCTCTCCTTTGGGTTTTTTGAGACAGTGCTTCTTCATGTAGCTTTGGCTGTCCTAGAACTTGCTCTGTAGACCAGGCTGGCCTCAAACTCAAAGAGGTCAGCCTTTCTCTGCCTATGGAGTGCTGGAATTAAAGGCGTTTGTCACCACCACTGCCTGGCCCAGCCCTTTTTCTTTTTTCTTTCTCCCATCTTTCTTTTTCCCCTTTTCCTTTCCCTCTACTCTAGCTTTTCTTTTGTGAGAGGGTGGTTCTCTACATGATGACTCTTTATAGAAGTTGGTATTATGTTAAGAGATTCGTGATGTTTTTGATTATTCCACTGTAACTTGTGTCCTTACTGTTTAGCACCTAGCGTCTCTCCTGCTCCATAACAAATTTGCTACAGAATTTGTTGCGCATGGTGGAGTTCAGAAATTACTGGAAATCCCTCGTCCTTCTATGGCCGCAACTGGTGTATCCATGTGCTTGTATTACCTGTCCTACAACCAGGATGCTATGGAGAGAGTAAGTCTAGTCCATTCATGTGATGAGAATGGGATTTGATGGGGACTATCTCTTTAAAATAGCACATTCCCAGATCAGCGTTTGGATAAGAAGAAATGAACAATTGAAAGATGAAATTCTTAGGAAAGACATGAGAGATGTGAATGTTTATCTTCATAAAGCATCCTAAAATGTAAAATTGTTTAGAAAAATTTGACTCTGCTGAGAAAGTGCAGGACAGATGTTCCACAAGCTTTATTTACTTTCTTTGATTTCTATGGCATTATGATTAGTAGCCAGACACTTTTCATTTGTTTTAGTAGAGCTGTATTATTCATATATATATATATTCATATATATATATATATTGCTGTATTATATTTTAAAGTCAGTTTATTGTAAAAACAGGTAATGCTTTATATATGTTAAATAATTTGTGATGGAGATAGTAAACTCATTTCAGATGTTCTCATTCTTTTTTTTTTAATTTTTATTTATTTATATTTTATATATGAGTGCTTTGCGTGTATACCTGCACACCAGAAGAGGGCATCAGATCTTATTGTAGAGGGTCATGAGCCACCATGTGGGTGCTGGGAATTGAACTCAGGACCTCTGGAAGAGTAGCCAGTGCTCTGAACCCCTGCGCCATCTCTCCAGTTCCAGATGTTCTCATTCTTAGTTTGAGTCTTTTGTTTTTCCCTAAGTCTTTCATGTTAGTGATCATTTTTTTTAAAAAAGTGAGTGGGTTTTACATTTGAAAAGTGATGGTTCCCCTGGGTATTTCTAGGAGAGGGCTTATCATTTCTGTACCAGGAATATTTTTCTAATATTGTGTATGTACATGACTTTAAGTTAAGTAAAGCTGTTGATTGTCTTGAGTGTTGACTTTGTCTTTGCTCATTTACTAAGATTTCCGTAATAATTAAAATTTTACTTTTTGTGAATATTAAACTATTTATATGCACAAAGTTAATTATGGCTAAAATGTAGAGAAAGGTACCAAGCAAAACTAGGAAATGTTTTACAGTTAATTGTTTAATTCATAGGAGGCGGCATACTCATGTATGAATCAGTGGAGCAAAGGATAGTACAGTTGTAGACTTAGTGTTACAGTAACGCCCGCCACTTTTAAGAATGTCCTTGCTGGGCATGGTGGCACATGGCTTTTAATCCCTGTTCTTGGGAGACAGAGGCAGGTGGATATCTGTGAATTTGAGACCAGCCTGGTCTATATAGTGAGTTCCAGGCCAGATAGGGCCATAAAGTGTGACTGTGTCTCAAGGTCCTTAACTTCTCTGAGTCTCTTTATAATTATTAAGCAAGATGTTAATACTTTATGCACTGAGCATTTTAGAAGCATTAAATGATGTATTTTATGGCTCTCGGTAAGTATAGGTTGTACTTAATTAAATTTAGGTAGTTTTCAGGTTTGAAATTGATTATGTTCTAGAATTGATTATGTTCTAGAATTAGAATGATCACTGTATTCTATAAAATTTTCTATCTACACTGGTGAATTTTTCATCCCTTTTAAAGAAACATTTGGCCGGGCGGTGGTGGCGCACGCCTTTAATCCCAGCACTCGGGAGGCAGAGGCAGGTGGATCTCTGTGAGTTCAAGGCCAGCCTGGGCTCCCAAGTGAGTTCCAGGAAAGGCGCAAGGCTACACAGAGAAACCCTGTCTCGAAAAACCAAAAAAAAGAAACATTTGCCCCAAATGTTAAAATACATTTTTATATTTATTTTATTTATTTACTTTTTTGCAGGTTTGCATGCATCCCCACAATGTTCTGTCTGATGTGGTGAACTATACCCTATGGTTAATGGAATGTTCTCATGCTTCAGGATGCTGCCATGCTACAATGTTTTTCTCAATTTGCTTCTCATTCCGGGCTGTCTTGGAGCTCTTTGACCGTTATGATGGTCTTCGTCGCCTAGTAAACTTGGTGAGGTTTTTCCACTGGCTCTTCAGTTAGCTGTAGGGGTCCTGTTTGTTTTGGTTATCCTGAAAGACATTATGTAGAAGAGAAGAAATTTCTTTTTGGTTGTTTGAATCAAGGTTTCATGTAGCCCTTTCTGGCCCTAACTTGCTGTTATAACCAAGAACGACCTTAAACTACTTACTACCTCTCCTACCTCCACTTCCCAGTGCAGGGATCATAGATACATATCACTGCACCCAGCTGGGTACATTTCTGATTGGCATTTTGGGCTTTCGTTGTATATGTATTTTTCTCCTTTATTTATGAGTTTTTCTTACTTTCTTATATTTGGTTTTTTAGTGCTAAGGATTGAACCCAGGGTGTCATGCATATTTACTATACTGCTGAAGACTGTACCTAGCCCTGTTCTCTATGCCATTGTAGACATGCATATCTGTCTGTCTGTCTGTCCGTCCGTCCGTCCGTCCGTCCATCCATCCATCCATCCATCCATCCATCCATCTATCTATCTATCTATCTATCTATCTATCTATCTATCTATCTATCTATCTATCTATCTATCTGCCTATCTGTTTTTTGACATAGTAATTGTGTAGGAGGGTTGCTGTGATAACCATTTTTTTTTTCTTTTATGAGAAAAGGTCTCACTATGTAGCCTTGTTTAGAACTCCCTTTGTAGACCAGGCTGACATTGAACTTGTATCAATTTTTCTGGTTCTGCTTCCCAAGTGCTGGGAGCTGGATTGCAACTGTAGGCTACCACACTACAACTGTTTTAATTTTGATCTTTTCAAATGGCAACAACTTTAGGCTGGTGTACCTTTGTTTTCCTTTTCTTGTTGATTTTTTAAAATATTCATGTTTTGCCTGCATATATGTCTGTGTGAGTGTGTTGGATCCCCTGGAATTGGAGCTACAGACAGTTGTGAGCTGCCATGTGGTGCTGGGAATTGAACCTGGCTCCTCTAGAAGATCAGCCAGTGCTCTTAACCGCTGAGCCATCACTCCAACCCCTCTTTTGATTTTTAAGACAATTTCTCTGTAGTTCAAGTTAGCCTTGAATTTGCTATGTAGATTGGCTGGCCTGGAACTTAGTATTTTCATGTCTCGGCCTCTCAAGTATTGGACTACAAGAATACACCACTATACTTCACCTTCTGTATATATTTTAATATGATTAGAAGCTGTCATTCTTTGTTTCGTATGATTGTTAGCATGTTGTATATATGGGTATACTTGTCAGTACTGTTGAACATAAACATTTACTAAAATTGTTTTTTGTTATCTTTTTACTTTTCTCTTCTGTGTGTTCTTTTCAATCTCATACCTGTTCACTAATAGATCAGTACTTTGGAGATTTTAAATTTGGAAGACCAGGGTGCACTTTTGAGTGATGATGAAATATTTGCTAGCCGCCAAACTGGCAAACATACCTGCATGGCTCTGCGAAAGTATTTTGAAGCTCACTTGGCCATTAAATTGGAACAGGTCAAGCAGTCACTTCAGAGGACTGAGGGTGGTATTCTTGTACACCCTCAACCTCCATACAAGGTAAGAGAATACTGTCATTTATTTGTTTAATTTTATTTTTGAGATAGGTTGTCTTAGTGTTATCCCTGCTATGATGAAACCCTATGACCAAAGCAACTTGGGGAGGAAAGGGTTTATTTGGCTTATGTTTCCATATCACCGTTCATCATTGAAGCAAGTCAGGGCAGGAACTCAAATGGCAGGAACCTGGAGGCAGGAGCTGATGCAGAGGCCATGGAAGAATGCTGCTTACTGGCTTACATCTGGAAATTGGTTCATAGGTAAAGATTCTCTTGCTGCAGTCCAATTGTAGTCTTTCTCCGTTTGAGAAATTTTCTGCTTATGTAAATCAAACATGGTAAACTTTTCTGTTTTATTCCTGAAAACACCATGACCGATTAGCCAGTACCACAGGTCCATATGAGTCATGCAACCATAAAAATCTATTTGCCTTTGCTGCCCATTACAGGTCAGGCCATTATGGACGTTATTTTGTCTTTGTTGCCCATTACGATAACTACATTCACCTTGCTTTTGGCAATTCAGTGCTGCCGCCTGGCCCCTGCTACTTTGAGGCTCAGTTTAACCCATTGCATTTAATTCATCCAGTTGAGCAGCAATATCTCCAACCCTAAGGTCTGGTACAAGGAAAAAGGTGACAACAGAGCTCTACAGATGTAGAATGGTGCCCCATCACCATTCTGCATCTAATAGGACTAGTGAAGGGCGTGTCTTCTGGGCCTTCCCATTGTGGGGGATTAGGTTTTGGACAGCTTACCCACTCTAGCATTGCAATTTCCTTGAGCCTTAAAATCGCTTCATCAACACTAAGCTAAGGGTTATCAGGTACTGTCAGCTCCTTTTCAATAGGCCATCTTTTGACAGATGCTTCAGCTAACCATTTAAACAAACTTTTGATATCTTTTGTTTGTTTGTTTTGTTTTTGTTTTTGTTATTTTGTCTTTTTTTTTTTCTTTTTTTCTTCAGAGCTGAGGACCGAACCCAGGGCCTTGTGCTTGCTAGGCAAGCGCTCTACCACTGAGCTAATTCCCCAACCCCTTGTTTTTGTTTTTGGAGACAGGGTTTCTTTGTGTGGCTGTAGCTGTCCTGGAACTTGCTCTGTAGATCAGGCTGGCCTCGAACTCACAGAGGTCCACCTGCCTCTACTTCCCTGATGCTGGGGATCAAAAGCGAGCGCCACTACCACCTGGCATTTTTACACCTTTTTAACAGCACATTCTCCATATTAAACCTAGAATCGCCACCCAGTGGACCCATCCAAATAAACTCAGCCTAGTCTAGTTTTATGTTTCTTCCACCATTATCCCACAACCTTAAAATCCATTCCCACATATATTCCCCAGAATTCTATTTGAATGAATTAGCGAACTCATTAAGCTCTTTAGTAGTAAAGTGTGCTTCCTCATGGACTACATTTTCTGTCTTCCCTCCAGGAGCCTGCTTAGCTTTCAGTCTGGTTATAGGTTTAGTCTGGTTATAGGCAACTATTGGTGGGCCCTGAGGGACATTAGTACTCTTCTTGGCTGGCATCTTCTTCAGGGAAAGTCATTGCTGGTTTAGCAGACAATGAAGGGTTAATTTCCTCAGATAATGGAGGAAAGGCAATTATTTCAGGGGATGGGGGAGTTCATCTGTTGAAGATGGAGAGACTACTCCCTCAGGTGAGATAAACTCTTGAGAATCATGAGGGTTCAAAGTTTTCAGCTTTAATAGGGTCTTGTACACATCTCCATTCCAAGTTACAGGATCCCATTCTTTACCTATCAGTGCCCTTACTTTAACCCTCAGAGGCTGGGAATTAATTTTCTTTGTAATTCAGCCAGTTTAATAATGAGTGCTTTTGTTTGATTTTCTAAACTTAAGCTGTGTGGCTGTTGGAGAGAAGATTTCCTACCAGGGCACACTAGAAACTTTTAGACTGTGTGCATCTGGAGCTGGTCAGTCTTATCACATTGTTGTCCTTCACTGTATTCTCTCATGCTAGAAGTGAGTTACTTTTATCACAGAGCTTATTCCTATCCTTTACCAATTTATCCAGAAATGCTAGGAACAACCAGCTAGCATCATCATTTTCCTTATTTTTCCACAAACTGTCAAAAGTTTTTGTTTTTTTGTCTCTGTGTAGCTCTGGTTGTCCTGGAACTTGCTCAGTGGACCAGGCTGGCCTTGAACTCACAGAGATCCACCTGCCTCTGCTTCCTTTAGTGTGGGGACTAAAGGCATTTGCTACCACTGCCCAACTTCAAAAGATTTATATAGAGTCACCAAATCCATTGCCTCTCAGAATTGGTGAATAATCAAATGCATTTGCATCCTTAAGTTTGTAAAATGGTTCACACTATGGTCTTTTAATGCTCTCCAATCTTCTAGGAGAGGCTTCAGTAACTGGAGGGACTACAATAACCCTAGGTATTGGCAAATTAGAAAGCCTGTTCCAGATCTTTAAAAAATTTGTCCTTGCCGGGCGGTGGTGGCACTCAGGAGGCAGAGGCAGGCGGATCTCTTTAGTTCGATACCAGCCTGGTTTATAGAGTTCCAGGAAAGCCAGAGATACACAAGAGAAACCCTGTCTCAAAAAGCTAAAACCAAAACCAAAACAACAACAAAAAATTCATCATTATACTTCTTTTGCTCTAGAACCACTTCTGTTACCAAAATCTGTTGTCAGTGTTCTCTACAAGAATAGAACTTACAGAATGAACTCTCTCTCTCTCTCAGAACTTATAGAACTCTCTCTCTCTCTCTCTCTCTCTCTCTCTCTCTCTCTCTCTCTCTCTCACACACACACACACACA
>CABHPQ010159914.1:32737-45514 GCA_902168405.1 Peromyscus aztecus
TTCTTTCTTTTCTTTCTTTCTTTCTTTCTTTCTTTCTTGATTTATTTATTATTTATACAGTGTTCTGCTTACATGTTTGCCTGCAGGCCAGAAGAGGGCACCAGATCTCATTACAGATGGCTGTGAGCCACCATGTGGTTGCTGGGAATTGAACTCAGGACCTCTGGAAGAGCAGTGTTCTTAACCTCTGAGCTATCTCCAGCCCCCAGGCTCTTTTTCAACTTCCTGCTTCATCCTTGCTTACCTGCACCCAATGCTGGGAATCATAGGCATATATCTCCCAACTGTGTCTGACACTTGTTTTTTCCCTTTTTACATTTAATGTCTTTTGGTGTCTCTTGAGGCTGTGGTGTGTAGAACCCAGGATATACTGTATCTTCTTCATTTTCACCTTTAGTAGATGTTGCCAGATTATTTGGAAAGTGGTCTTGATAGTTTCCCACCTTCTTATAAATATTTGGTACTTTCAGATTTTAGATTTTGTATCCTACATTTTCTCTTTCATGTAATTGTATTTTGAACCCTTTCCTATAGAATAATTTTTTTTAAAATGATTGTCACTGGTTACAGGGTAGTCAGCTATAATTGATTTGGGGGCATTTTAGATTTTAAATTTTTAGATTAGTAATTCTCAAGTGATAGATTCTGTCCAAGTACTCTAAAATTGCAAAAGCACTGTCATTTAGAAGTGGTTTTGGTCCAGAGAATTTTGGATAATGAATTCTTGGCCTATATAAACACTTGTTTGTTCCTCTTCTTTTCTGAGCTAGGATCTCTACATAGCCCTAGCTGTCCTGGAACTACCATATAGACCAGGCTGGCCTCGAACTAACGAAGATGCTCCTGCTCCTGTTCCTGCCTCTGCCTCCTCAGTGCTCCACCATTCCTGGCTTTAAATATCTCTTGTTGCTTTGGCATTCCTTTGCTCCTATCAGAATCTACTTCTTAAGGACATAGACTGAAGACCAGCAGGTCTCTGGAAAATTCCCCAGGGCTCCAGCACCAGATTGGGAATGTGGAAACATCCAGTCTTTTGTTTTTTATTTTTTATTTATTTATTTATTTATCTATCTATCTATCTATCTATCCTTCCATCCATCCATCCATCCATCCATCCATCATCCATCCATCTATTTATTTATTTATTTATTGGTTGTTTTTCTGAGACAGGGTTTCTTTGTGTAGCCCTAGCTGTCCTGGAACTCACTCTGTAGACCAGGCTGGCCTTGAACTCAGAGATCTGCCTGCATCTGCCTCCTGAGTGCTAGGATTAAAGGCGTGCGCCACCACTGCCTGACATAAATAAATCTTTAAAAAAACAAACAAACAAACCTGTTTTGGGCAAGTGATATGTCTCAGTGGGAAAAGAAATTGCCTCCAAGCCTTGTGACCTGTGTTGGATCTCTGGGACCAACATGATGGAAGGAGAAAACCAATTCCTTCAAGTTGTCTTCTGACTGCACACTGACACACACATGTGAATAAGTAAATGTAATTACAATTGTATCTCATATTTTCAGATTATTTTTTAGAGTGTCCAGTATATTCTTAGTCTTAAATATTTTAAAGAATAAGTATTTTAGAACCTTTCAAATAGTGGTTCCAATCTGTTACAGCTCTTCATTTTTTTTTAAATTGTGTTTTGTAGTTGTATTGTAGTCCCCTTTGATTAATTCTTCTTCCTGTCTAGGAATGACACTGTGCGCTTTGCTTTGGATGTCCTGGCTATTCTCACTGTGGTGCCAAAAATCCAGCTCCAATTGGCAGAGTCAGTGGATGTTCTGGACGAGGCTGGCTCTACTGTATCCACTGTAGGTAGGTTGCACCTTGTTACTTTGCTAGTTTTTGTGAATGTATTCCAGTGCATGCGTGTGCGTGAAGGCCAGAGGACAGCATCACGTGTCATTCTTCAGGGCTTAACCATATTCCTTTTTGATGTCTGGAACTCACCAAGTAGCCTAGGCTAGTTGGCCATTGAGCCTTGGGAATGAATATTCTTCTTTTTTCCCAGTACTAGGATACAAGCATATGCTGCTATTCCTGACTCTTACAGACTAAGCTATCTCTCAAGCCTGCACCTTGACATTTTTGTTGTTGTATGATAATTTGCCTTTGCTTTTCTGGTCATGTTTGTAACCTAATTTCAGGATGTTAGAATACAACAGCAATTTTCAGTGTGCGAGTCTAGATCCCTTTGGGGTTAAATGACTTTCATATGGGTCACATATCAGATATCCTGCATATCAGATATTACAGTTTTTTACAGTAGCAAAATTAGTTTTTGTAGACTGAAGTTTCTTAGTCCCGCCTGATCAGCAGCCATTTTTATAAAATAATCACTCAGAGGCTTAATATTAATTACAAACTGTTTGGTCTGTGGCTCAGGCTTATTGCTAGCTAGCTATTACATCTTTTTGTTTTGTTTTGTTTTTTCGAGACAGGGCCCCTCTGTGTAGCTTTGGAGACTGTCCTGGAACTTACTTTGTAGACCAGGCTAGCCTGGAACTCACAGAGATCCTCCTGCTTCTACCTTCTGAGTGCTGGGATTAAAGGCGTGCGCTACCACTGCCTGGCGCTATTACATCTTAAATTAACCCATTTCTATTAATCTATGTATCACCACGTGTCTCGTGGCTTTACCTGTGTTCTGTTACATCTTGCTCCCCCAGCAGCTTGCAGCGTCTCTCTTGACTCTGCCTCTCTTGACTCCCCCTTTCTTTTCCCTGTATCCTTGCTTGGATTTTCCACCTGGCTATATTCTGTCTTAGCACAGGCCAGAGCAGCTTCTTAATTAACCAATGGTAGCAACACATATTCACAGCATACAGAAAGACCATCCCACAGCAAGTTATGGAGTAGCAACAAAAATAATTGTATGGTTGGGGGTCACCACAACATGAGGAACTGTATTTAAGGGTCGCAGCATTAGGAAGGTTGAGAAACACTGGAATAGAAGGTTGTGGAGGAGGGTTCCTTGTATTTGATACCATACAGTTCATATAGATAGTCATGCTAGGAAATTTAGGATTTCTGAATGGGTCAGATATTTCTGTCTAGGATGTGTACTTCCTAGAACTTTACCTTTATGATAATTAAAAGTTGGGATAAACAAGAGTTTGGTAACTTGAGTACTAAGAAACATGCCGGCAGCGGCGCACGCCTTTGATCCCTGCCCTAGAGGCAGAGGCAGGCGGATCTCTGAGTTTGAGGCCAGCATGGTCTACGTAGTGAGTCCCAGGACCAGAAGGGCTACATAGAGAAACTGTCTCGAAAAACAACAACAGAAAACACACAATATTAAGAGAAGGCTGCTGAGGTGAATGATGATAGACTGTGGGTCCTCAGGTATAAGACTCAGGGAAAGGAAAGTGCCTAAGACTCAGACATACACACACATACACACACACACACACACACACACACACACACACACACACACACACACACCCATATGCTTTTTTGAGACAGGGTTTCTCTGTGTAGACTGTCCTGGAACTCACTTTGTAGACCAGGCTTGCCTAGATCTCAGAGATCTGCCTGCCCCAGCCTCCCGGAGGACTGGGATTAAAGGCGTGTGTTATTATAACCCAGTTTAATAGATAGTGAATAAGGTTCCTACTGCCGAGTACCTTCTAAGCTGAGGGCCTTTTGCTTTCCTGCAGAAGGTTTTAATTTCCACTATTTTTGTCCCTTTTACCTAGGAAATACTGTACACAAACTTTGATAGCTTTCATATTTCATATAACCCCTCTAATAACAATACAGGACATATTGTACCATTGAGGTATAGAACATGTAGCAGAACAATTACTTGTACTTTTTTGTTGTTTTGGAGGGTGTGTCTTGAGACAGGGTTTCATGTATCCCAGGCTCATCTCTAACTCAATAAGTAGCTGAGGATGACCTTGAATTCCTAATCTTCCTACCTCCAGCTGATGAGTGCTTTTAAAGAAGTAGGGAGGTTCTTTTTCCTCCCTCATTCCTTCCTTCTTCTCTTTCTTATGTGGAAAAAAAAGAATGGAACTTCAAATTATGAAGTTGTAGCAACACTGAAGGTAGCCATTAGCTTTCAATTGAAAACATTTAAAAATTTGTGTGTGTACACCTTAGATGAAGCACATGTAGAGATCAGAAGGCAGCTATTGGGTGTTAACTCTCTCCTTTCATCCTGTTGAGACACGACCTGTCTTGTTGCTTGGGTGCTTAGCTTCCAACCAGTCTGTTCTCCTATCTCTGTCTTGTTGAAGAAGTGCTGCGGTTACAGAATAGTACAGCATTGAGCTTTTTTATCTGGGTTCTGGGGATCAAACTCAGGTCATTAGACTTATACAGCACACTTTCTTACCCTCTTAGCTGTCTCCTTGGCCCTTAAAGCCCTATAGAATGTGTTTCTTTCTTTCTGGTTTTTTTTTTTTTTTTTTTTTTTTTTTTTTTTTTTTTGGTTTTTCGAGACAGGGTTTCTCTGTGTAGTTTTGGAGCCTGTTCTAGATCTCGCTCTGTAGACTAGGCTGGCCTCGAACTCACAGATAATCTGCCTGGCTCTGACTCCCGAGTGCTGGAATCAAAGGCGTGCGCCACCACCGCCCGGCTAGAATGTGTTTCTTTATGGTATTTTATACCGTATATTATAGTCCCTTGCTCATATATGCCTTCCACTTTCCTCCTTCCGATATTCCTGTCCCCTTTCTACTTTCATGTCATACTTGCACATAGTTAAATTTAGATTTTCCATATGGGACAAAACATTTATTTGTTTGTTTTTTCTCCTCCCATCACCCTCATGTGTTGCCTTTTTCAAGACCTCTTCCTTCTCTGGACATGGTGTTGTACACCTTCAGTGCTTGCAGTGTTTCTACAGGTGGATCTTTTTGTTTGAGGCTAGCCTGGTGTACATAGTGAGTTCCAGAACCGCTTGGGCTAAGAAGAGACTGTCTAAAAAAACAAACAAACCAACCAAAAAGCCAACCAGTAAAAAATAAAACAAGTCACCTTTTTTTCTCTTTCTTAGGCCCCATTCTAGTCCCATGCCTTTTTTTTGGTGGTGATTTGTTTTTGAGACAGATTCTCACTCTGTAGCCCAGCTTGGCCTGGGATTTACTATGTAGCCAAGGCTTGCCTTGAATTTGTTGGTATCTTCCTGCCTCAGCCTCTGAATACTGGCGTCCTTGTAGGCGGAAGTTTCTGTCCTGCAAGCAATTCCCAAATACCCAGGCAGCTGCTTCCCAAATAATTGACCCAGAGGCTTAATATTACTTATAAGTGCTTGGCCAGTCAGTAGCTCATGCTTATTACTAACTAGCTTTTACACTTAATTTAACCCATAATTCTTATCTATGTTTAGCCACGTGACTTGGTACCTTTTCTCAATACGGCATTCTCATCTTGCTTCCTCTGCATCTGGCTGGTGACTCCTGATTCTGCCCTTCCTCCCCAGATTTCTCCTAGTCTGCCCTCCCTTCCTATACTTCCTGCCTGGCTACTAGCCAATTAGCACTTTATGAACCAATATTAGTGACAACTCTTTACAGTATACAAGAGCATTATTCCACAGCATGTCATGTCCTAGCATGTTGGGTTTTTCTGGTTCATTTTAATTCTAGATTCTGCATATGGGCTAGTTTATTTAAAATGATTTTAAGATCCATCTATTTTTTTCTATTTACATTTTATTATTTGTTTTGTGTGTGTTCTTGCATACCATGGTGCACATGTGGAGGTTAGAGGTCAACTTGCTGGAATAAATTCTCTCCTTCTACCAATGTGGGTTCTGAGGGTCAAACTCAGGTCAGCAGGCTTGATGCCAAGAGCTGTTACCCAATAAACCATCTTGCCATGCCCATCTTTTTGACTGATCCCATAACTTGGCTGCTGTTAATAGTGCA
This sequence comes from Peromyscus aztecus, assembly GCA_902168405.1. Classification (NCBI taxonomy): domain Eukaryota; kingdom Metazoa; phylum Chordata; class Mammalia; order Rodentia; family Cricetidae; genus Peromyscus; species Peromyscus aztecus. The sequence goes on from CABHPQ010159914.1 coordinate 38,620, forward strand.
CAATAAAGATGGATATGTAAAGTGTCCCTGTGACGTGCCATTTTAGGTCCCCCTAGCTTTCAGTTTAATGAAGAGTAATACACAATTTTTTTTTTTTTTTTGAAATGTTACAGGTATCAGCATTATTTTGGGAGTGGCTGAGGGTGAGTTCTTTATCCATGATGCTGAAATTCAGAAGTCAGCACTTCAAATTATCATCAATTGTGTATGTGGCCCAGATAACCGAATATCCAGTATTGGTAAATTTATTTCTGGAACTCCTCGGAGAAAACTGTCTCAGACCCCCAAGAGCAGTGAGCATACCCTGGCCAAGATGTGGAATGTGGTCCAGTCCAACAATGGCATCAAGGTGCTTCTGTCCCTATTGTCCATCAAGATGCCCATCACAGATGCAGACCAGATCCGGGCCCTGGCCTGCAAGGCCCTAGTGGGCTTGTCTCGAAGTAGCACTGTTCGACAGATTATCAGCAAATTGCCCCTTTTTAGTAGCTGCCAGATTCAGCAGCTGATGAAGGAACCGGTGCTGCAGGACAAGCGTAGCGACCATGTCAAGTTCTGCAAATACGCCGCTGAGCTCATCGAGCGAGTGTCAGGAAAGCCTCTTCTCATTGGCACTGATGTGTCTCTGGCACGGCTACAGAAAGCAGATGTTGTTGCCCAGTCAAGGATCTCCTTCCCTGAGAAGGAACTGCTCCTGTTGATACGGAACCATCTCATTTCTAAAGGGCTTGGAGAGACAGCGACTGTGCTGACCAGAGAGGCTGACTTGCCCATGACTGCTGCCTCACACTCTTCTGCCTTCACCCCAGTAACTGCTGCTGCTTCTCCTGTCTCTCTTCCCCGGACCCCTCGGATTGCCAATGGCATTGCAAGTCGACTGGGCAGCCATGCTGCTGTGGGTGCTTCTGCCCCTTCTGCCCCCCCTGCCCATCCTCCGCCACGCCCCCCCCAGGGTTCATTGGCTTTGCCTGGCCCATCATATGCAGGCAACTCCCCTTTGATTGGTAGGATCAGTTTTATCAGGGAGAGGCCATCACCGTGCAATGGCAGGAAAATTCGAGTGTTGCGGCAGAAGTCGGACCACGGCGCATACAGCCAGAGCCCTGCCATAAAAAAACAATTGGATAGACATCTTCCTTCCCCACCTACGCTGGACAGTATCATCACAGAGTATCTTAGAGAGCAACATGCTCGCTGCAAGAACCCCGTTGCCACCTGTCCACCTTTTTCTCTCTTTACTCCTCACCAGTGTCCTGAGCCAAAACAGAGGCGGCAAGCGCCAATAAACTTTACCTCAAGGCTAAACCGCAGGGCATCATTTCCAAAATATGGAGGGGTAGATGGCGGATGCTTTGATAGGCACCTTATTTTTAGCAGGTAAGGAGAGGTTCCCCATGCTTCTTGGAATGATTGTTTTTTTAAATCAGTATTTGGTCAGTATCATCACTGAGTGATTAGTTTAAGTCATTTGTTGGCCTAAAGTATCACTGAACATCATTTTTATGTGTTTTGTGAACTAATTAAGTCAATTATTGATTCGTTTTAGGTTCTTGGCAGTATTTTGATCCCTTTGCTATCATAACCAGTATGTTTGTTAGAACTTAAACAACTCACGGTTTCTAGCCAGTTCTCAAATTTGCCTTTTGTGTTGTCCATGTTGTGTTCTGTCTGGTTCTTTACAAATCTTACAGATCATGGGACCACACACTTTTTCATTGAAAATTTAAACTACCTAAGGTCACTGTAATGTTTTAGAATTTAGTGGCTTCACATTTTGAAACATAATGCTCTTCTCTCATACTCTCTAGCAAAGTTTGTGTTTTCAGAGTTCCTGGGTATTCTTTGCTCTGATGTCTGCACTTTCTCTCTGTTTTTGCTTAGATTTCGTCCTATTTCAGTGTTCCGGGAAGCTAATGAAGATGAGAGTGGCTTTACGTGTTGTGCATTCTCAGCCCGGGAGCGGTTCCTGATGCTTGGTACCTGTACAGGGCAGCTGAAGCTCTACAATGTATTCAGTGGACAGGAAGAGGCCAGCTACAACTGTCACAACTCAGCCATCACACACCTTGAACCTTCCAGGGTGAGGGTTCCTTTCCCTGTTTGCTCCCAATTTGGTATGGTTTGGGGAGCCAGAGTTAAAGGAGTCTTACCTTTTATTGGATTTTAATGAGTCATTAACTAGAAAGTCTAGTTGATGTTGACTCATGTCTCAAAGAATATGAGATATTTGGCCAGCCATTGATAGAGTTTTAGCTGTGTGTGGTGGTACATGGGAAACTGAGGCAGGATGATTGTGAGGTCAAAGCCAACTTGGATTACAGAGTAAGTTCTAGGCCCCAAGTACATAAAGAAAAACAAATAAAAAAAGCCTAGGCCAGCAAGATGGGTTAATGGGTAAAAGTGCTCACTATGCCAATCCTGACTACCTGGGTTTGTTCCTTGGAGCCCATGTAAAAGTAGAAGGAGAAAGCAACTCTACAAAGTTGTCTTCTAACTTCTACATGCATGACACATGTGCCACCATACCTACGTATCATACATACATGCACAGTAAACTATAAAAACAGAACCATCTTTAGGCCCCTGGGAATATATTATTTTCTAGTCCACTGTAGGCACATGTAACTAAGATCCTAGTGTTTTCTAACTCCTTCCTCTTTTAGGATGGGTCATTACTTCTGACATCTGCCACTTGGAGTCAGCCTTTGTCTGCACTTTGGGGGATGAAGTCAGTATTTGATATGAAGTATGTATTTATTTGCTTTTATAGCATAGTATCTTGTGTCTTATTTACCCACTTTGTTTCCCTTTATCCGATTTTAAATTACAAGCCTTTGGGGGAAAAGAGGAATAATGTCAACTGTTGGTAATTTCTTCCTTTCTTATTTGAGATTCACATTTAATAAGAATTTGTCTTAGTTTATAAATAATGTTATGATGTCTTTATATTTCCATTATACAATGGACTGTTCAGTAACCCAAAATGGACATTTATGTATTATGTTCACATGACAGTTATATTGATTTCTGGGATATTTCAAAAGCCCATGTCGTGTATTAGCCATTTCTCTAGCCAACAAACTCCCTTTATTTGGTATCTGTTCACTGGATCGATAGAGAGACTTTTCTTTTTAATCTATGTATACAATTGTTTTTTCTTTGGAAACCAAGGAAAATCAGGTAAGTAAGATTTGCAAGAGGTTCAAAATTACCTGTATTTTCAGGTGACTGAAGAGAATGTCCTGACAGTCTGTTACCTCAGTAATTTTGTTGTTTGTAGGCATTCCTTCACAGAAGATCATTATGTTGAGTTCAGTAAGCATTCTCAGGATCGGGTCATAGGCACAAAAGGAGACATTGCCCATGTAAGTATTTAAGAATCTACTTCTGTCAAGCTGAGTTTACTCATTGGTTCACACTGAACTCCTCTGGAGGTAATGTGGGAATTTGTGTTCTGTTGGCAGCTGGAAATTACTCAGTGATGTGGGTATGGTAGTCCATATCTGAAATCCCAGTTATTTTATAGACCAAGACGGAGATTGCAGATTCAGAGCTGGCCTAAGCAATTAGTGAGCCTCTTCAAAATGAAATTTAAAGGGCTGGGAGCTGAGTTGGAAATGTACTGAGAGCTCCTGCCTAACATGATCTAGAATCATTCTATAATATCTCAAACAACAAAATACCAAAGAACTAAAGCACCAAAACAAACCCTCTAGTTAGAATACAGGAGTAACGAAAGTAGTTGTAAATTATACGAAGAGCCAGACATGATTGTGAATACCTGTGATTTCTCAGGTAAGAAGAGCAAGAGTTCAAGCCCAAGAGCAAGCAGTGGTGGTGCACACCTTTAATCCTGGCACTCGGGAGGCAGAGGCAGGGGGAGTCTCTGAATTCTCAGCCAGTCTGGGTCTGTAGACAGACTGTTCCAGGACAGTCAGGGCCACACAGAGAAACCCTTTTTTGGGGGAAAAAGGAGTTCTAGGGCAATACCACTAGTGAGACTGTCACAAAGAGTGAGCTACCTGGGGATGTGAGAGGGTCCAGCTTGAAAAGACTTAGTGCAGCAGTTCGTCCTTTTTTCCAGTTTCTTTGTTGTTCAATTCAGCATTTCTTTATGTAGTCTCGCCTAGTCTTAAATTTAGGATCCTTTTGCCTCAGCCTACCAACTTGTAGGATTATAGGTGTGGACCAACCACACCTAGCTAAGAACAGATGTTTATTGATTTCTTATCACATTTTAGATGAAACATAGCCTCTGCCTTTAGAGAGCCTTATTAGAGAGACAATAAAGAAAAGAAATATATTAGGTAGTAAGTGTTACAGAGTAAGACAGGGTAGTGTTTAAGTAGAACCCTGAAGGAAGTATGACTATCACCCAGTGAACTGGAGAAGTAGGGTCAGAGCTTGGGGAAGATGTAAGGCAATAAATCAAGAGGACTTCCCCCTTTGGAAACATAAAAATATTATATAGAAAATTATACAAAAGAAAAAAATTACATACACTCACTACCTAGATTTGTCATTTTAATATTTTGCAGTATTTTCTTTGTAAATTCCTTTTTTAAAAAGGGGGTTATAAATATCGTCATAGTATTTTTATCTTTATATTTATCTTCTAATGATAAAGATACTTTATTGTATAATATATTCCCAGATAATTCCACATATCTGCTATCCAGTCCACACTTAGTTTTCTTAATTGTTCTGATGAACTTGGTTTCAAAAGGGCTTTTGTTTCTCTCTCTCTCTCTCTCTCTCTCTCTCTCTCTCTCTCTCTCTCTCTATCTTTTACTTTTGAAGTAAGCAGCTTTTTTTAATTAATTTTTTTCATTTATTTTACATACCAACTACAGTTTTCCCTTCCTCCTCTTTTCCCATTCCTGCTCTCCACCTCCGGTCTACCCCCCCCATCCACTCCCCCATTCAGGAAGGGGCAGGCCTCCCATGGGGGTCAGCAAAGCATCTCATATCACAATGAGGCAGGACCAAGCTCCTCCCCCTGTATCAAGGCTCGGTGAGGCATTCCTATGTGGGGAGTAGGTTCCAAAAGGCCAGCTCTTGTGCCAGGGACAGGTCCTGATGCCACTGCTAAGGGCCCCACAAACAGACCAAGCTACACAAAACTGTCATCCACATGCAGAGGGCCTAGGTCAGTCCTGTGCAGGCTCCACAATTGTCAGTCCAGAGTCCATGAGCTCCGTTGAGCTCAGGTCAGCTGTCTATGTGGGTTTCCCCGTCATGATCTTGACCCCCCTGGCTCCTACAATCCTTCCTCCCTCTTGTCACCTGGACTCCCGGAGCTCGGCCCAATGCTTGACTGTGGATCTCTGTATCAGCTTCCATTAGTTACTGGATGAAGGCTCTCTGTTGACAGAGTAGTCACCAATCTAATTACAGGAGAAGGCCAGTTCAGGCACCCTCTCCACGACTGCTAGGAGTCTTAGCTGGGGTCATCCTTGTGGATTCCTAGGAGTTCCCTGGCAACAGGTTTCTCCCTAACCTCAAAATGTCCCCCTCTATCAAGATAGTTCGTTCATTACTTCCCCACTCCCCCCAGTTTACTCAGGAGATCTCATCTATTTCCCCTTCCCAGGGAAATTCATGTGTCCCTCTTTGTTACCTAGCTTCTCTGGGGCTGTGGATTGTAGCCTGGTTATCCTTTGCTTTACATGGGTTTTTGTTTTTAAAGCCAGGATCTAGTTAGGATTCATGTAATGCATTTGTGTTATATCTTACAAATGTTTTAAAGTCAAGAATCTTTCCTCCAGTTTTCCTGATTAAGAGACCAGAATGGTTGTCTTGTCCATGATCTGGGCTTGTTTCTTTATGGTGTTTCCTTATTTATATCAGAGGAGGATCTTTTTTAAACTGGAAATATTACAACTTCATAGTTGATGGGAAAGATCTGGTCTGTGCACCAGTTGTAAATTGTAGACTTTAGAACTTTTTAGTATGATGGGGCTAAAATACATTCTGGAATTTTAAGGAAGAAAAAAACAAAAACAAAATCCAAGTATTTCATCAATAGCTTTTGAGTAGTATTTTATGGTTAATCATTGATCTTTGTTGACAATTCCTTTGTTTTAACCTTGGAATCATTTTCTGTTTCTTCAAAAGAGAAGAAAAGGTTTGTTATCTTAAATCCTTAATTCGATTGACTTCTCATTTTACTCTGGAAAGGGATTTTTCAAAGCTCACATGGGAACTGGTGCACTTTACCTTTGCTCAGAGGGTGTGCTTTTGAGCATTTCAGTTGAACAGTGTCAGGACTTTTGTGATTGGGGTTTGGGAACATGGAGAGGCATTTCACAGTCTCTCTTTAAACCTGTCACTGCGTAGATTGGTCTGATTTTTCTCTTCCCGCCCCTTCTTCTCTAAAGATTTATGATATTCAGACTGGCAACAAGCTGTTGACTCTGTTTAACCCAGATCTTGCCAACAACTACAAGAGGAACTGTGCCACCTTTAATCCTACAGATGATCTTGTCTTAAATGATGGCGTCCTCTGGGATGTCCGCTCTGCACAGGCCATCCACAAGTTTGACAAGTTCAACATGAATATCAGTGGTGTTTTCCATCCAAATGGGCTGGAGGTTATCATCAATACAGAGATTGTATCCTTACAAGAGATTGTATGTCTTACTTTCCATTTGTTGTTACCTATTTTGGATTACTTTACTTTTGCTCTGTGGAAATCAGTTATTGCTAGACCCGAGAAGAAGAGAATGAACTGCTACTTTTGGGAGGAAGGGAACTCTTGTAGTGTTTATGTATATGGGATTATTTGCAGGAATATCAGTCAGTAACAGGTGTTGGCATTTAAAGTATCAGTACTTTAAATTTAGTAGGAAGAAGAAGAAGAAGAAGAAGAAGAAGAAGAAGAAGAAGAAGAAGA
>CABHPQ010159914.1:45524-70133 GCA_902168405.1 Peromyscus aztecus
GAAGAAGAAGAAGAAGAAGAAGAAGAAGAAGAAGAAGAAGAAGAAGAAGAAGAAGAAGAAGAAGAAGAAGAAGAAGAAGAAATGATGCTTCAGAGAAAAGCCTTTGTGGAGTAGGATAGCAGAGTGCTTACTAAGCATGGTTCGGTCCTATCTTTGTAAAATCAGCTCTCTCAACTTTTGTATAAAATAGTTTCCCTTAATCACACCCTCCTAGTGGGACCTTCGAACTTTCCATCTTTTACACACAGTTCCTGCTCTGGATCAATGTCGTGTGGTGTTTAACCACACCGGGACAGTGATGTATGGAGGTAATAAGCCTTTTACTTCATCCTCTTTTTCCTATTCTACACTCTCACATATTTAGAAATACTTTTCACTTGTGAAAAGCAATTGAAAATTAAAAGTAAAAAAAAAAACAAAACAAATGGTGACAAAAGAGAAGACGAAAAATTTTGTTGATCAGGATAAAAAGCAACTAATTTTGAAGATAATAAATTTGTATAGAAAGAAATATGTGAGCAAGGTGTGGTGGCTCACACCTTTTATCCCAGTACTCGAGAAGCAGAGGCAGGCAGATCTCTGTGAATTCCAGGCCAGCCTGGTCTACAGAGTGAGTTCTAGGACACACAGGGCTGTTACACAGAGAAACCCTGTCTCAAAAAAACAGGAAAACAAAACTTAAAAGCTATTGTATTTGTTTTCTTGGGATATTATAAAACTTCAGCCTCAGTACTTACTGAGAGATTGAGAGTATTGTTTGCTGCAGTGGGTTGGATATGTCGTGAGGAACCTGGAGAAGAATTAACTAAATGCAGAATAAATTTATTTGCAAGGGTAATCACTAAAATCTTGATTGACCTTTTTAATTTTCTGCACTTGTGGTTCAGTAGTGTTTCTGATTCTTAATAATATTTCATTACTTTCCCTCCTCTCAATCAGCAATGTTGCAGGCAGATGATGAAGATGACTTATTGGAAGAGAGGATGAAAAGCCCTTTTGGGTCATCCTTCCGAACATTTAATGCAACTGATTATAAGCCAATAGGTAAGCATGAAAGGTCAGGCACTTGATCATTGTTTTCTTCATGTCTTGGTAGCCTTCCTTAAGATCTTCCATTTTCCAGGAGGACGTTTTACTAACAAGTTATAGAAATATCTATGAATATTGACCTTTAAAAATTAATTTTTAATTGTATGTGTGTGTGTATGTGTTGGTATGTGCATGTGAGTGCAGGTCCCCACAGTGGCCAGAGGCATCAGATCCCCTGGAGTTAGTTATAGGTGGTTGTGAACCATCTTACATAGGTGCTGAGAACTAAACTTGAGGATGTACTCTTTACCACTGAGCCATCTATCTGGTTCTAAATATTGAACTTTAATTAATTTCTGCGAGCAAAATAATTTTTTTAGGCAATAGCAGTGATTTAAGTTTCAGCCACATTCTATTTTTCAGCAACTATTGATGTGAAACGGAACATCTTTGACCTGTGTACAGACACCAAAGATTGCTATCTTGCTGTCATTGAGGTAAGGGAGGTTTACAGACTCTTTTCTATTGTTCTGGTATTTAAAATAATTTCCAAGTTATATTTAGGCATTTTATGTGACATCAGATGCATCCTTAAGTAAGTAATATTCTTGATGATAGATTACTGATAACGTACTCAATGATAGGGCTTGGGAGATGCATAGTCTAAGAGAAACAGTGAGAAAAATCCCTTTATAAGTTCCTAGCTCCTGGACTCAAACTGCTCTTTCTCAGAGGGGGTCTTTGTGTCTCATCAGAGTAAGATAAGCCTGTTCCAGCGGTAGTAGCTTCTCCTGTGCTTACAGTTACCACTTCCTAAACTTTCCCATCCCATCTCTTTCCCACCTGTCCTCAGTATTTATTTTCAGAGTCAGCCAAATAATTGTAGCAATTGGAAGGAAGCTTTGATAGTTACAGGAAAAGGGCACCTGTCAGAGCTGAGGTATGGATATGGGCCCCCCTGACTCACTGCTTATTTCTCAACGGTTTTTCCATTCTAGAATCAAGGCAGTATGGATGCCCTGAACATGGACACAGTATGCAGGCTTTATGAAGTGGGCAGGCAGCGCCTGGCAGAGGATGAAGATGAAGAGGAGGACCAGGTCAGTGATCTTGGAAATTTCTGTTAAAGCTTTGAGGAGTACATGCTCTGTTTTTTGTTGGAGGGAATTTTAAGATAAGTCTTCTACATGTTGCCATATTTGGAAGACCTGTTAATATGTCTGAAACTTAAAGAAAGTGCAATTTTGTTATAATAAAACATTTTTTTAATTTAAATGATTGAATTAAAACACTCATCTTTACTGAAGAGTTTTAAAACGAAAAGGAGATAGGAAACTTATCTGTCGTTAGTACAGGGTTTTAAACAGACGAAGGGTGGTATTGTCTACCTGCTATCTCAGTACTCAGGAAGATTTGAGTTAGAGGCCAGCCTAGTCTACACTGTGAGTTAGTTCAAGGCCAGCCTGAGCTACTTGGTGAGATCATGTCTCCAAAGCACAAATTCCAAACCAGAACAACAACATAACCTAGTACTAGAGACCCTTTGTTTTATTTACATTGTGCAGCCTGGAAATCTCTGGTTTTACTTCCATGCTGTTATAGTGTCTGTTTTGGGCTTCAGGAAAAGCAGCTCCCATAGGGCCAGGGAGATGGCTTATTGGTTAAAATTGCCTGTTGCCAAGTTTCATGATCCAAATTCAGTTCCCTGGATTCATATGGTAGAAGAAGAAAACCAATTTTTCTAAGTTGTCTAAGTTGTCCTTTGACTTCCACATGTGCACTGAGGTGTGCACCCTGTCCTTATGTAAATAAGGTAACACAGAGATAAGCAGCTCTCATATCCTGTTGACAGTGTGATCAGATAGCACTCCCATAGTAAGAGTGGAATGAATAGGTAAAGATCATTTTAATGGTTTGGAGAAATTTAAACATAAATACAGATAGGTCGTATTATATCCCACAGTCTTAGCTTTACCTTTCTCATGAGGTGGGGGATTTATGCTGTAGATGTTTGTGTTGGTTTCAGTTCTGAAGAGCGTCTTAAACCTGAGAGCATCAGCAGATTTTCCTGATTGCCTTCTTTTTATGAGTCCACCTCCTTTGTCTGATCTTTTAGAGTATTTACTGCCAAGTTGATGCTGAGTTGAAGTCGAAGGACTAGTGTTTGACTTCCTCTCACTACAGTAATGAGGGCCAGTAAAATAACCTTTTTCCAGACCCTGAGTTAATTTCTTCACTTTTAGTCTTGGTCCTCTGTAAGGGACTTTCAGGTTCCCTGGATGAGCTGTGCCGCAGGATGAGAAGAACTGTGCCCTCTCTGTATTGCTAGAGCTCTTGCCCTCATCACTCTCCTTTTTTGATCATCAGGCTCTGTGGTCAGGGCTACTGAAGTTCATTTCTTTAGTGTCCATCCAAAATAGCATGCACTCAACATTTACATTTGCAAGAATATTTTTTAAGTAAATTTTTTCTTTCTCCTTCACTCCCTTTTGTGCATGCTCTCTCTGTTTCTTTTGTGGTACCAGAGATTGATTGAACATAGGGCCTTTTACATGCTAAGCACATTCCAGCCCCTCACCCTTTTTTAAACTTGGACATAGGATCTAACAAATTGCCCATACCTTGTTAAAAGAGCAACAAGATCAAATCCCAAAGCAAAATTGCAAAACAAATAAAAAACAAACCCAGTAGTTTTCTGATTGCAGTGGGCTAAGGACTCACATTTTTCTCTAACAGACCTTAGTACTGACTAAACAAAGGCTTTTTCTTGTGCTGCTTTGAAATTCAGGGATTTATTTCACTGTTGGGCTATATAGTTAGTGTATCATCTGCTCCCTGAACAGTAGGCAAGCACTTTACCTCACTGAGCTGTACCCTAACTTGGAGTATGTTTTTGAATACTGTGTTGTCTGAACTTGAAAGATGATACAGGACACCTGAGTGAGATACACTGGTTTGAGAAATTGGAAACACACTTCTAGAACCCCATTTGTGCTTTCTTGGTTTCTGCTGGTTTGGGTGGTATATTCCAGCTGGCTAGGCATGGTTAGGGGTAGTCCTCAGATAGGAGTTTTTGAATGGAGTAAGAAAAAGAGTGTGTTTATGCTTCTGTTTCTGGGTAGGGCTGAAATCACTAGGAAGAGTCTTCATTAAGATCTAGCAGCTGCTTGATCAGAGGCATTTTCCTTTGTAAGATATTCTCCTAGGGTGGGCCAAGTGTTCAGTTCTGACTTCTTTTTCCTCTGTCAAACAGGTGAATAATTTGTTCTTGAGTGCTATACTCTGATTATATATGTTGCTACTCTTCATAGCTTGAAAATGATACCAAATTTTCTAAACTTCATGTGGTTGTCTTGAATAAATTTCTTCTTACTGAGGTTCTCCCCCCCCCTTTTTTTTCTTTTTGAGATAGGGTCTTTCTCTATAGCCTTGGCTAGCTTAGAACTCACTATATTAATGAGGGTGGCCTTGAACTCAGAGATCCACCTGCCTCTGCCTTGACTGCTTGTAATTGAAGGTGTATGCTATACCTGTTTTTGGTTTTTGTGCTTTTGTTTTTTCTTAATTTTGAGGTAGAGCCTCTGTAACTCAGGCTGGCCTTTGACTTATGGCAGCCCTGTGGCAGTTCTTTGGCAGTCTCCTGAATGCTAAGATTATAGGCATAAGCTATCATGTCTTGGTTTGAGTGGGTTTCATTTTGTTTTTTAGATTTGGGGCAGGGTCTTATGTAGCTCAGACTGTTGTCAAATTCCACTGTGTAGCCAGAGATGGTCTTGACCTCCTACTCTGGTCTCCACCTGCCTTCAGAGTACTAGGATTACAAGCATTCACTACTATGCCGGATAAGTTAGTTGCTTCCTCTTTTCCTCCTTCCCTCCTTTCCTAGATGGTGGTCTCACGTAGTTGATGCTGGCCTTGAACTTGTCATATAGCTGAGAATAACAAACTGATCCTCCTGGCTCTACCTCCCTCATATAGGCATGAGCTGCTATGTCCAGTTCCCTGAGAAGTTCTTCTGAACAGTTATAAAAATCATTATTAATGTGTGTGTGTTGAGACAGGTGAGGTATATGTGAGTATATGTGTGCCACAGGGTGCATATGGAGGTCAGAAAACAACTTCGTGGAATGGTTCTTTCCTTCTTAAGGCTTGTGTGGCCAGTGTCTTCAATTACTGAGCTATCTTGTTGTCGACCTAAGTCAATTCTTTTATTCTTGTTTCACTTTGTTGCTTTAGACACTACTTTTCATGCTTTAGACACTTATTTCATGCCTGTCATGAAATAAGATGAGATTTAGTGGCTGGGAATGGTGGTACAAACTTGTAATTTTGGCACTTGGGAGGTTGTGGCAGGACAATCTTGTTTGAGACTGGCTTGGTTGCATATTGAGACCCTGCCTCCAAAAGCGAATGAATTAGTAAATATTTTATTCTTGGTAAGTAAATAGAGAAGGTGCAGTTGTCAAGCCTTTATCTGTACTTAGCAATGGTGTAGGTACTCATAGACTCTTATTCCCCCATGGGTTTAGTCATAAATACCATCTATTAGCTCTGTCTCAGGCTTCTTGGCTGGGATATATATAACTAAATCTGAAGCAAACTTGAGGTGTATTTTAAATTCTTCGTCTAACATCATTATCCCTGCCCTTCATATTTGTGAAGTTTAAGGCTGTGGCTAGTAGTCTTCTCTGGGGATCATCACTTGGAACTAGTGAGGCCTGGTGTTTTGTCTTTTAAGGTGGAGCTTGAAAGGAAGCTAGGGTTGCCCACTAGGTTGGGGGGAGGTAAAGGGCTTCATTCTTGAGTACATGGGGTAGTAAGAGAGGCAAAGGCACTAAGGATAGGTTGCTGGCTTTGGAAGCAAGGGACCATCATGGAATATCAACTTAACCTAAGTATTTTATTCCTCTTCCCACTCTCCAGGGAGCTTGTGTTAGCAAAAAGACCAATTCTCTTTCTGTGATCCTGCTTAACTTGTGAACATTAAGTGAGAAATATACTGGAATGAGGATAGGTTGTTGGTAAGGGCTTCTGAGTTATATATGTTGCTACTCTTCATAGCTTGAAAATGATACCAGATTTTCTAAACTTCATGTGGTTGTCTTGTCATGTGTTGTATTTTTCTGAAGGAAAAATAGAGGCTATCTCTGCAAGGATGCCAATGTCCAATAGTTAGGTGGACTCTAGCAAGTACCTCTGATACCCAGTGTGTAGAAGAGTGCAGAAGCTTTCTATCTTGGAGGGGGCTTTGTTGTATGCGTAGGTCGGTGGCATGGGCAAGTTAGTAATATTTTCAGATTTCTCAGGATTTGGGCTAATTTCAGTGCACACTAATATCCCACTGGTGGTCTACCACCTGCTGTATTTCAAGTTTGAAAGACATCCATTACTGAATACTTTTTTGATCTGAGGTGTTTGGGATGGGATACTATCAAGTAAGTCTCCTTTGTAATATTGTTGTGTTGATCCACATTATTTGTAGACTCTTAATGGTGACAGTGTGATGTATTTACTGTTCCCATTGGATCTCCTCACTACCTTTCTTCATGCCACCTTGAATTTTTAAATGTACACTTGGGTTTATATGCCTCACCTGATTTTTAAAACTAGACTTTTCATTTTCATATGAGTTATTTGCTATTCAAAATTTTGTCCTGGTCTTGCTACCTACTCTTTGGTCTTCTCAGATGGTTTGGGTGTGTCATGTGGCTTAGAGATGCAAGCACCTGTGACCAACACCTTTGAATTTGCCTTTTCACCTTAGCAAAACAAGCTCAGGATAATGAGTGGTTGGTTGCCATTTGCTAAAATGGTCCACTGTAAAGTATCTATATAAAATGGTGGTTATTGAGAGATGAATGATGACCCCAAAACCATGTGGTGAAAGGAGAGGACAGACTCCCACAAGATGTCTTCTGTCTCTACTCATATATATATGCACATAATATGTGAATGAAAAAGTTACCCTTTATCCTTAGACTTAAATAAGTATGGATGTTTAACAGAAAGGGATGAACTGAACTGTTCATCATGTTGATGAATGAAATGTATAGGAAGACTTAATCGTGCATAGTTGGTCCTGAGGCAGCATCAAGCAGTTCATAAAAGCACAATGAGCCTGTCACCTGCTAGAGCTCATAGTATTCATTCAAAGTTTGGTGTCTGTGTTTTTAAAACATTTAGTGAAGTCAACTTTGCAGTTGGCTTTTAGGGAAAATTATGAAGCCAAAAATTAATAATTGGTCATTGTTCCTAGATTTTGAAAAGTCAGTAGTTGTCAGTTAATTACTGTTAACCTTAAATTTATAAAGAACAATCTGAACAAGGGAATAATGTTTTCTTTTTTCCACTCTTTGAATCTGGGACACACTGTTGCTGTGCTTCCTGTGTGTGTTTTCCACTGCCCAGAAGCGGATGGTGAGTCCACACCAACTGCACCCCTGGCCAGAGGTGAATGTAGTGACTCCTGAAAGGTTCTTTCTATATTTTTTTCCTTAAAAAGAAAAAAAAAATGTACTTGAGTTAAACTCTGCTAGTAAGGAGAGAAAGACCCCGTTTGACACTGAAAAAACCTGTAGACTTTGAGGTGGTCAGCCCAATAATAGGTGCGAAGTAGGAGTGTGGAGTAGGCAAATCCGACACAGGAAGTGTCGGACAGCAGGAGTGCGTCTGAGTCAGTTACATTTCAAATCTATCCTTGTGTTTGGATTAACTGTTCTTAGGATGGCCAGAATTTTGGTTTTTCTGACTTGGTTATATTTTGGAAGGAAATGTAGGCTAAAAGCCATTTCTCTTGTAAAACAGATATTCAAGAAGAATTTTCGAATTATCTGTGAACCAATGCTACACTAATAAGTTAAGCACACATGTGAGAATTGTGTGCAAATCCTGAAGAACCAGACAGTGTGGTGTAAAGTGCAGGCATTGCCTGGATTCACTTCCATGATTCTGTCCTTGGGAAGGTGAGGTGGACAGGGAAGTGGAGCTTGAGAGTTGTGAGTACTTGAGCAGGCATCTTTACATGGTTCTTAATTAGGGGTTCACATCACAATTCTACTTGTGTAAACTTCATCAGAAAAATCTACTTCCTGGGCGTGATGATACATGCCTTTAATCCCAGCACTCAGGCAGTTGGATCTCTTGAGTTCCATCGAGGCCAGCTTTGTCTACTGTAGTGACTTAGAGCTTAGCTAGGGCTCCACAGTGAGACCCTGTCTCACAAACAAGACAGAAGACTTGACTTAGCATTCTGCATCCTTGCTGGGGGTTAGGAAGTATATGTTTTGGAAAAACATATCTCAAGTGATTGATGGTCACACATGGGAGGTAGGTAGGTAGACCTGATTTAATCTGAACTTCTTTAATAAGAAACTGAGATTCAGAGAAGTTGGCTTTTGATAGATTCACAGTAAATGACCTTCACTTTTTTTTGCAGTTCTGTATTGTAGGGTGTGTCACAGATACTTTGGGATGTTTAGCTTATGAAAGGGAATAGACCATACAGAGTTGAGAGACCAGTGGGCTGGTGGGTAGAAGTGTGGTGCTGGCAGTTGAGGGTAGGAATGGCAAGGGGGAGGTATTGGGGACCCTGGTTTTTGAGAAACAAGTTAACTAGAAGTAGAGCCAAGGAAGCAGGACAGTTGAAGTTCCGATTTTGACCTGGTAACTGAGAGAAGAGGGGCGAATGCTGTTAGAAGTAGGCAGAGGTTGGCTGTAAAACTCTGGAGTTTCACATTTATGTGTGAGATGATATATGCAGGCAGAAAAAGTACATGCTTAGGGGAGAAACAAGGATCAGGCTAGCAATACAGTTTAGAAGCCAAGATAGGCTGGTGACATTCACTGCTAGTTTAAATGCCGGCATTGACTGGTGACATTTACTACAGAGGAGCCTGATGGTTGCTGTTCAGGTTTGGATACTCTGCAGGAAGGGTTCTGTGCCTACAAAAAGAACAGCAGACTCAGTAAACATTGTATGTGCATCAAGCACTTCCCAAGCTTAGATATATTATACATATATTAAACAAAGAAAACAGAAGCACATAAAACACTCAAATTAGACAGGTATGGAAGTGCATAACTTTAATTCCAGCACTGGGCAGGTAGAGGCGGGCAGATCTTTGTGAGCTTAAGGCCATTGTAGTCTACATAGTAAGTTTCAAGATAGCCAGAGTACATAGTGAGACCCTGTCTCAAAAAACCAAAACAACAAATAAAATACCACTTAAAAATGACCCCACAGTTGTACTTCATGCTAATAGAGTTAGAGCTTAGTGGAGGTGGCCTTATTCCTGAGCACGGTGTACGCTGTGGAGTGGGAGAGGTAGAGAAAAGGGTAAGTGAGCAAGTGGAGTAGTGGGTTTGTCACCTTTCAACAGTAGATAGGTGGAAAGCAGAGGACTAATGAGGAGAGAATGTCAGGTTTGGGGAGCTGAGTCTCTTTGCCTAAGAAGTGAGCAGCAGTGGAGGAAGTGTGAAGGTATCTGAGGCAGGGATGTGAAAAACACATCTGTGGGAAAAGGCTTTCAAGGTGAATTCAGGCCCAGAGCAGGAAGCTTGCCAAAGTCACATTTAGGGCCAGAGGAGAGAGTTTTTGCCTTAGATCTTGAAGGAGGCTTTGGGGCTTTAGATAACCATGAAATTGATTTGAGATGAATTCAGAAAGAAAAGAGTTTACTTCATTCTGTTCTAAAACTTATTAGTAGCTTTTAAAATGTCCTCGTTCTCAGTTCCTCTAAACTGTCTTAAATCCTCAGTGAAGACTTAGCGAATTAGAAGAACAAAAGCCAACACTTTATGTTAGAACCAATGAAACCTTTAGATAGAGGAGAGGCGCTCTGCTCTCTCAGGTCTGTGACTCACAGTGATTGCTCTAAATGCTGCTTCCTCAGAGTTCCTGGGTTCAGCACAGGCTTAGATTCTGCTGCAGCATTTGGGTAGGTCTGTGAGCCTTTGCTCCATGATCTAGTTTTCAGATTAGAGTTTTATTCAGCTGAGATGGGCGTGCCCACCTGTGACAGACACAGCACACGCACGCGCGCGCGCACGCACCAGCATTGGTTATTCGGGTAGAGACAGTGAGTTACATAATGTGCCTAACTTCCTCCTTAGTCTACCTTCCCCTCTACCTGGAGGGGAATTAATGAGTCTACACCCTGAGCCTAAAAGGTTTGGTCTGGCTGAAGTTTAATCCCTGCTTTATCTACTTTCCAGCATCACTCTTGATTTGGAAACTACCAAGCTTTCATTTGCTGATGAACCAATACCTAGTTGAGCAGCTAACATATCCACTTAACTGTGGACCTTTAAAAGTAATGTCGATGCTGGGCAGTGGTGGTGCACACCTTTAATCCCAGCACTCGGGAGGCGGAGGCAGGCAGATAGATCTCTGTGAGTTCAAGGCCAGCCTGGTTTACAGAGCAATTCCAGGACAGCCAAGACTGCACAGAGAAATCCTGTCTCGAAAAACCAAACAAAAGTTGTGTTGTTTTTGGCTGGGGGTATACAGTGGTAGAGTGCTTGTCTGGTATAAATGATATCCTGATTTGTATTCCAGCCCCATACATTCTGTCTCCACCCCCCCTCCAAAAAAAAAAAAAAAAAAAAAGCTTGGGAGTTGTGCTATTGTAATTTTTTGTTTGATTTTGACAGGTCTTACCTGTCAAAAATTTTTAACATCTTTTTTTTTTTCCATGACGGCCAGAGAGACATATGGTCCTGTATTCTTTCCTCTTTGCTTATTTTTAACGATGGTTCTTTGTTAATAGATGAGAGTTAATTTTGGTCAAGACCATGGAAATGTGCCTGCAAAGGAACTGAAGTTATCATCTGATTAGCACTTTGAGTGTCTCCTGACTTTGACTCCCTCTTGTTTCTCTTTTATTTGTGTGAGCTTGTCTGTGTTATTCACTCACTGCTTCCTCCAGACATTTTTAGCTCCTTTCAGGCGGGTGAATGCTTAGTAACTATCAAGTTTGTGTTTCTGGAAGTGATTCGTAGCCAAAGATGTAGAGTAGTGGTCTCAAGCCATCGACAGCACACACACACACACACAAGTATAAGTCACATACTTGCACACATTAGGATTACTGGATATCATTAGTTTCTCCCATGTAGCTGTAATAAATTGTTCAGAAGTCTAAATCGCTGCATCAGACAGCTTGTAAAGAAGTCTCTCTGGGTTGGGGAGATGACTGAGTGAGTAAAGTGCTTGCCAAACAAGCGTGAACCTGAGCTTGAATCCCCAGAACCCACATAAAGCTGGTTAAATCGCAGTCCCATAACTCCTGTAGTGATGTGGGAGGTGGAGACAGGAGACTCCCCAGAAGCTTGCAGACCAGACTGGAAACTGTGGCTGAAGAACAAGAGAGCCTGTCTTAAACAAGATAGAAGATGATAATCAACACCAGGGTTATCCGCTGACCTCCGTGTGTGTGCTGTTTTGCACATGGGTGCCACCTGTAGTAACATGTGTATGCATTTAAAAGTCTTTAATGGTGTTCCAGGGTTATCAGGCCTAGAAGTAGAGCTACTTGTTGACAAGTCTGGCTTATACTGTAGCTGTGATTTGTGGTTTTTTTGTTTGTTGTTTTTTCTTCTTAGTGCTGCTGGAGTTTGAACCCAAGGCCTTTTCAACAAAGTGCACTTTTTGTTTGGTTTTGTTTTTTTGAGACAGAGTTTCTCAGTGTAGCCCTGGCTATCCTGGAACTTGCTCTGAAGACCAGGCTATCCTTGAACTCACAGAGATCCACCTGCCTCTGCCTCCCGAGTGCTGGGATTAAAGTTGTGCACCACCACTGCTTGGCTAAAGTGCTTATTTTTTTAAGTGAGTGACAAGATATTTAGAGTCCAGAGAAAATGTTTCAGTGTTTTTCTGGCACATGATTGATTGATTGCTTTGTAACAGGAAAGAGTAGGTATCTATTTGCTCTGTTTGGTGTGTCTGGTTTGTGGGAACGTTTATACTGAGTGCTGAGTAGCTCAGCACCTGTGTTCTAGTTGTTTTTCTAGAACATGGGACTTTAGAACTCAGGGAAAACCTCAGTTCCTAAACTTCGGTTGATGGCAGAAGAGTCCCTCTAGCTTTAGACACTTATGAGGCAGGTTTTCTGTTTCTTTGCATAAGGGCTACATAACCAGTATGCCCTTGTGGAGGGGCCTGTAATCCAGGGGCTTTTCGAATGTCTCCAGCATGTGTGCCTGTCCCAATCATCATGCATACAGTTTATTCCTCTGCGCACACTGCCCACCCCAGGATAGGAATCACAAGATGGCCCATATGGGTTAAACTTTTGTGTTTGTCCTAATGGACTTCATGCTCTCTCACCAGGAAGAGGAAGAACAGGAGGAAGAGGATGATGATGAAGATGATGACGACACTGATGATTTAGATGAACTTGACACTGACCAGTTGCTGGAGGCAGAACTGGAGGAGGACGACAACAATGAGAACGCAGGAGAGGATGGAGACAATGACTTCTCTCCCTCTGATGAGGAGCTAGCGAACCTCCTAGAGGAGGGAGAGGAGGGGGAAGATGAAGACTCTGATGCAGATGAGGAAGTGGAACTGATCCTGGGCGACAGTAAGTATAGGGCAGAGTTTGGGATGAGCCTTGGCACCTGGGGCCAGGCCCCTCTTGTACCAACCCAGTCCAGAAGACAGCTGTGCGTGGGTTCTGCTCACTCTCTACTCTGGTCCCTTGATCAATCACCCCTGTTCTCCTATCAGACTTTATAAACCATTCCAACTGGCTCCCACCTCTTAACCTTTTAACCAAAGGCTTGTAAATGTTTTTTGTTTGAGACAAAGTCAATACTTTTTTTGCTTCCTGGGTCATATGGTGTCTATTGCAGACACTCAGCTCTGCTGTAATAATGAGAAAGCGGTCACAGGCCAAACATAAATTGATAAACTTACGAAATAGGTATGAGCTTATAGCTTGAATTCTTTCTTTAAAGGTTTGGTCTTAGGAAGGCCAAAGCATAGCTGTCACTTGAGTTTCAGGCTGGAATCAGTGAGAAGCAGGTCCTCACAGGCTGCTGTGCCTTTTCAACTGTTACATACAAATTAAAGGTCTTTTGTGGGAGAGCCCTCTCCAGTCTGCTTTTGGCCAGTCTCCCCTAAAGGCTGAGGAACAAATGCATCTGTTTTGTTCATTCCTCCCCCACTTGTTCCAAAATTTGAAGAACAAACTCCAGTTTGTGTAGTAATTTCCCACTAGTGGATTTCTGAAGCCGTCTTCTGCCTTTGCTAATGAATCCCGAATAAACCAGCCAGCAGCTGGGCAAACACTGCGCCCCTGCACCCTTCCCTGGGTTAGCATTGCTGTGAGAGCGCCACTGTCGGTGGACTTCCGCCAGGTGTGCGCCTGGTTCTTTGTATTGCTGCCCTGCCTGAGTGAGGGGTGATTCCTTCCTCACTTAGCTACATACCCAGCATCCTCACAGGCATGGTAGGTATTGTGTCTAATAATGGCAGCCACTGATCGATCACAGGGGGATGTTCACATTTAATTAAATTAAAAATTTCCAAATGCTCAGTATCCACATGTTGCTACTGTGCTGAGCAGCAAGAACACATACATTTATATCATTTAATATCATGACAGAAAGTTGTGTTGTGATGGCCTAGGCCAAGCAAATGCCACGCTTCTTCATCAGAGGGCCTTATGTTTATGATCGTGTTTCCTGGTAGGAGAAGAGGCGGGTGACTGATTTCAGAGTATACGAATATAGATTCTCCTGTAATATGTATTGTGCATACACAATACTTCTCTACCTGATGTAAGTCCATTTTCTTCGGGACAAATACCTCTTAGGTGCTGGTAGTGCTGAAGACTGACAGTTGATTGCTTAGCAGAGATTTTTAGCAAGTCCTCATAGGGTATTTGAGGAAGCTCTTGATGGGGGTGGGGTTGCTTATATCTGCCTATCTACTGCTTTAAACAAATAAATAAATGAATGAGTGAATGAATGAATGAATGAATAAATAAATAAATAAACAAACAAACAAACAAATAAATAAAGGTTGGGGTGATTCTGTGGGTTACCTCCTGGCTATGACCTGAGAACCAGGTAAGAAGGACCCAGAGACGTTTTTAAAAAAGTATCAATAGTGAGATGTTAGAGACAAATTATACCTCCCTTCAATTAATAACAGTACTTAATAATGCAGGAGGTGGGTCAGTCAACAGCAGGAAGCTGGTGTCATCCCCACATGTCAGAGAGTGTCACTTCATTTGTTTTCTGTTTGTTGTTTTTAAATAAAAAATACTTTATCAAAACACAAGATTTAAAGAAGTTCCAGATAAACTAGACAGACTAATCAAAAGCTGCTTTTGAAGGAGGGACTGACTCTACAACAGAGTTACAGTATTACCAACAAGGGTTGCAATACTATTACTGGGTGTCCCACTTTGGTTCAGTCAGGCCTGTTCCTCCAGGGCCTCCTTTATAGCAATAGGTGGCTAGACTGTGTATTCTGAAGAACTGGATCACCTTTTTTAACCAGTATAATATCTCCATATAAAGGGGGGAATATAACCCAGGCAGTGAAAATAAAACTGCTTCCGATCAAAGATAAAAATAGAGAAACCTTCCCATCCTTGCTCTAACCCTGACAACTGCCTTCATTCACAGGGCTGTGTACTTAATCCATGATGGGGGCAGTGAATGAAAGCAGAGAGCTGCTACCAGTGGCCGTGTCCCAACAATCCAGATGACAGTTCCAGCTTCTGCTCATGCTTTACAACAGTAAATGACACATAGATGTGCTAATGTGCATTTAATCCACAGAGGAGTGAAGATATCTGGGCTTTTTTATTCTGTAATGTTTCTAAACCTCTACCCATTAAATGCAAAGAAAAATGGAAGGAGTCTTGGCAGAGCAGCAGGGACGCCCACATGGTGACAAGATGGGTTTAAGTGTTATTCGCGGCAAGGAGCCTGATCTATGCTCCAGCTTTTTCTAGGGTGTGGACTTGGCTGTTTTGATAGAACTGTGCACATCCCCAGTGTTGGGGACCACTTGCCTTCCAGATCCCTGAGTACAGTCCTAGCTTGCCTCTATTGGGATGATCCATTATGGTTATGAAACACACTTTAAGTTCTACATTGGGTCTTTTTCTGGCAGCGACATTTAAGTGTTTCTTTGAAAGGGGGGGTCCTGGGCAGCAGTAACCACATGGTTAATGCACATTGCCCGCACATATTGAGCTATGACACCAGATACTGGTTCAGCCCAGGGTGCTTGGTTTTACATGGGGCAGCATGGTCATCTCCTCAGATCCTGATTTTTTGTCCTAGTCACCTAACACGGTTTACTGTGTGGCCCAGATTGGCCTCAAGTTCCCCAATCCTTCTGCCTTTATCATCTGAGTACTGGGATTATAGACATGTGCCACCACACCCAGCTTCAGGTTTTCCATTCTTAATTTGAATATAAACCCTCTCAATTTGTGTTTGTAACAGTACACCCTCCTTTTGCTGTTCTGAACATTTCTTCTCTCAAAACCAAGGTAATCTGGAAAACTTTAATTCTATTAAGTTTTAAGAATATTGTCACTGTAACCTGGGTGTAAATATTGACATATACATGATGTGGGGGTATTTCTGCTTGGACTCTGAGGGGAGACACAGAGGTGGCACCTGTAGGTTATCCTTTAGATTGATTGCTTTTCTTGTGTTTTATGGGCTGTCCATCATGGATATCTCTCATGGCTGTCTATGGATCAGACTGATTGTACTAACATCCTCATTTATAAGTATTATCATTACAAGCTTCATTCTGATTGTCTGGAGGAACTCTTACTGAAGTTACGGGGCCTTTTTAGGGCATGGTGAAAGCCATAGAAACCATAGAGACCCACACCCGATACAGCTCCAGATACAGAACCCTAGTCCTTGAGAGAAAGACATGATGTCTTCAGGGTCTTTATGTGTCTGCTTCTGGGGACCCCTTGCTCCCAAGCCTGGATGTTGTAAGGCAACAGCAGGTCAGAACACTGGGAAGATACAGTTCATCTGTCTTTGCTGCATAGACCTTTCAGAATGGGAGGTCCTGACCAGAGGCGGGGCATTTGGTCTCTGCAACATTTGGGGCTGAGAAAAGGTTAGAGCAGGTAGATAAAAGGAGTCTTGTCATTTGATCACTGGCTGCTGTGATCCTACTGAGTAGTCCTTAGATGTGACGTGGAGTTAATAAGTCTTGACTCCTTTTTTTTTTTTTTTTTTGCAGTAGGGTAGGGGGATTGAACCCCTCGGCTTCCTGGGAAGGTTCTCCGGCAGGTGGGCCTGGCATTTTTGGCCTGCCTGTAATGCAGTCAGTCACTAGAGGATTCTGTAGAGGTCTGCAGAGGTGTCAGGCAGGGACAGGTACTGTGTGTGGCTCCGGGGAGTAGACACTGCCTTCTTCCTTCTGGAGTTTTTACCTCAGAGAAACTGCTGGGGTATGGTCTGTTCAGGTTCAAGTATCAGCTTTTCATTCTGTGAACATGCCATTGTGTTTCTCAGTCCTTGCCATGTTGGGCCAAATTTGTATCCATTTGGATTCTGGGAACACCAGTTCCCCCCCCCCAGCTCATTTTTACTTGAAGGACATTCTTATGTTGGCGCTGTCTTATTTTTATTTTAATGTTCTTCCCCTCCCTCCCCAGGGATCTTGCAGAAAAATGAAGATTTGGGAACATGAATTTTTCCTTCCTTACCTTGCCTAGAATTCTTTCAGATACCTTGGAGAGGCTGTTGAAGCTTTGTACTTGTGGGTACCCCTTTCCACATGGACATACAAGAGTCCAGGTGTTTCACGCTCGGGCTATGTTGCTCATGTTCCTGGGAATCTCATGAAAATATTTCCACAGCTTTGTTATTATTAAAAAAATTTTAAGGGTCTGGAAGAGATGGTTGAGTGGTTAAGAGCACTTGCTCTTGTAGGACCTGGGTTTGATTCCTAGCATCTACATGATGGCTCACAACCACATCTGTAACTCCAATTACAGGGGATCTGATGCCGTTACCTACTTGGGCACCAGACCTGTGTGTTGCACAGGCAAAAAAACACCCATATATACATTTTTAAAAAGTTCAAATTAACATTTAAGGAGAGAGCATGCTTTCCACAGTAGTGTGTAGAGATCAGAGGAGGACAGTTTGTGGAGTTGGTTCTCTCCAGAGATAGAACTCAAGTTGATAGGGTTGGTGGCTGGGGCCTTTGCCTGTTCAGACACTTTACTGGCCCCTTTCCATAGCTTCTTAAACAAAAACTAGACCTTAAGAGTTATTTACTAGTTTTGACTTTTGTCAGATAGACATGGTATATATTTGAGGGTCTCACTGCATCCAGGCTGACTTCTTGGAGTGTGGGATTATAAATAATGTCCCTCACACCTGGCTTTGAGGGGCTCTTTTGCTGTCATTTAGTCTCATTCCTCAGTAGATCATTCCAGAAATGTTAATGAGTTCATTCCTTGTCTGCACATTAAGTTGGGTGCCCTTAGTCTCCACGCTCTTTCTGGCCTCCTCGTTTGTAGCTGCATTACAAGGATTGAATCCTAGGATCATCTGCCTTTGTAGGCTTCTGAGGACTGGAGAAAGGGACTCAGCCTGCTTTTAAAAATCAGTTTTGAGTGCCAGGCTGTGGTGGCGCACGCCTTTAATCCCAGCACTTGGGAGGCAGAAACAGGCAGATCTCTGTGAGTTTGAGGACAGCCAGGGCTGCACAGAGAAATCCTGTCTTGAAAAAACCAAAACACCCCTCTCCCCCAAAATTAGCATGTACATTTAAGGTATCCATCATGAAAGTATGGGATTTATGTAAAAATGTTACTACAGAGAAAAATGGACATGCCTACCACCTAACCATCACCCACTTCCTATGGCAAGAGCAGCTTAAAAAAAAAAAAATTCTCGTTCGTCTGATCTAGAATATAATTTCATTGATACTGTCTTCATGTCGTATGTTAGGACTCTGGACTTGTTTATCCTTTGCATCTGCTACTTTGAACTGTTTACTTGGTTCTTCCTGTCCCCTTCTCCCAGTCCCCTGGTTATGTTTTAAAGACAGGCCTTTATTCTGTGACCCCAGCTGGCCTAGAACTCACTATAGCCCATGAGCCTCCTTTTTTTAGTGCTTCTTTAGAGTCAGGCTTATGATCCTGCCATAAGGACATAATAGGCCTAGGGCTAGGACCTCTGTGCTCCTCAGCCCTGCCCCTTTGCAGCCCAGTGCCCCAGGTGAAGGCTTGAGGACACTTGATCCCTCTGGGGCATCCCAGGCAGGAAGCAGGGCCTCCAGGTTCAGGTCTTTTGAAAGGCAAGAGAATCAGAGGTCCCAGGGGTGTCCATTGTTGCCAGCAACAGGCATATTCTCTGGAGCCAAGCTCCAAGGAGTTAATTGGTATGTTTTCTACTTTCTGGAAAGTGGTAATTAACCCTGCTCAGGCATATGTGTGTTGAATGCAGGGTTCCTACAATCCTAGCACATAATTCTCTCTTCCTTCTCTTACCTTTCAGCAGACAGCTCGGACAACTCTGATTTGGAAGATGACATCATCTTATCTCTGAATGAGTGATGTGCCAGTCCCCACTTGGAAGAGAATCTTGGCAGGCGAGAGAAACTGAGTGAATGAATTCAGAAAACCTGCCTTTTGCTGTCTCCCAGGGCTGTCTGTTAAGGAACTGTATACCCTGCATTCAGAGGACTGTGATTTAGAGTCTCCCTGGAATCTGAGGGCCCTTCTAAAAAACAATAACCACAAAAAAAAAAAAAAAAAAAAAAGGACTCCAGGGACTAGGCCCCAGTTTGTGTCCCCTCCTCCTAGGACGGACATAGCTTTCCTCATGGGAAAAACAAACATGTCTCTGGGTATTTCACAATATATTTTCTTTGTATAATGTTCTTTACTTAAAGAACAAGAAATAGTTTTTTATAAAACTTTAAAAAGAAAAAAAAAAGCAACAGGCATTTATAACCGAGGGTCTGAACTTCTACCCACCAGTCTATCCCTGCACGTCATTTCTTTGGAAGAAAATGACGTCTACAGAACAATATAGAGGCATTTTTACATACGTATTTAATGAAGAGGAAAATCGTGGTTTCTTAAATTGATAAGGATTAAGAATATTTTATTATAAATATAATATATGATTTTTTAACCTGTTTTGTTGCCTCATACGCTGTCAAGTTAATTTGTTTTCCTTTGTGCCAGAGTGGGAATGGAAGGCATGGCCTGCTCCTGGGAAGATGCCTAACTCCCGCCCTTGGTGGCCAGGCAGCAGTTGTGTGGACCTTGGTTTTGTGGAGTTGAGAACTTTAGGGGTATAAATTCACTCCCTCTCTTTCTCTTTGTGATTCAGTTTTTCAGAAGTCTTTTTTTTCCTTCCCTTTCTTCCCAATGTGGAAATTACAAATCAAAGGTCTTTTTCTTTAATGTAAAGTGTATTTATTTAAAAAAAAATACAAAATAAACTACAAGTCTGTCTTTGTTTATGGCCTTTCCTTGTTTTCTTTTCTGAAGTGGGGTGTCCCTCTCCAGCTCCTCACAGTTCTGGCCAGGCCAGAGTTCTCCCATAGCAAGCCCCCAGGGCAGACACTTGAGCCTGGCCTGAAGTTGCTGGAGGCCTTGAGGATGGCGTGGGGCACAGAGGGTGGAGGAGTAGGGCTGCATCTGTTCCCATGTGTGGGACCTTTAAGGAGCATTCTGGTCTTTTTCAGTCCTAGAAGTTGAGGGGTACTTGAGGCTTGGTCAGGTTGGATATGGAGAAAAACTTCATGGGTCTAAAACGAACAAAGTATCAGGGGCTCATGTTTTGTTCATCCCATCACTTCCCTTCCCACAATAAATATTAAAACATTGATTTCTCCCTCTGATTTTGCCCTAATGGCGGCTCCGGTTTCTGTTACATAGGCAGTAATTATACAGCCAGAGACACCTCTCCCTTTACTGAGAAGGGTGCCCTGGGTATAAAGTAAACAACACACGATGGCGAACTCTCCAGGGGTAGGTAGAGTCTGCTCCACTCAGGAACACAGCCTGCCACACTGAAATGACCTGTACCACAGAGGTACATCCTGCTCCTTTAAAAGCCGAGGCCTCAGCTCCTCCTTTGCTTCCTGCCTTGGCATTAAATGGTTAGCTGCCAACAGCTAGTAGAAGTCTGATGGCCGCTCAAGAGAAAGCAGGAAAAACTCTGCATTGTCACTAATGCGGCTCATCTGCCAGGAGCTCCTGGGAGCACCCACAGGCCTCCCAAGGTGGAGATGGGCACATTTAATAGGAAAGCACAATTCTGGTTGACTTGGCAACACTCCCTTAGGAATGTGCTTCATGAGACCAAAAGAAAACATCTGCCTTCCTTGTTCTACTAGGGTTCAAAACCTGAGTCACTTAGGAAGACACAGGAGATGAGAACACTACCAACTAGGGGGTTTGTCGGCTCATGTTTTTTGCTTTCATGAAACATCTCAGGCACTGGGTACCTGTTGTTAGCTTTCTCACTGGAGACAATGTCACAATCGAACAAGGCCTTGGCCACCTGACCCACCTTCCTTAGTGCTGACAGGGCTGGCTGAGAGGCCACAGAACCTGTTCCTCTTAAGGACTAAAAGTGGTTTAAGATGGTTAAGTGGTCCAAGGTGGAAGGTTACAGCGGGGTGCGGGGGTTCTTCACCAAGAAACAGTGGTTATCAATGGAGCCAGAGGGCGTTCCTTTCCGAACGGGTTGATGGAGCTGGCTGGGGCTGCGGTGCCTTAGTTCATTCTGCCTGAAAGGGAACACTTGGGTGATGAAACCTGCTTTGTTAAGGAAGATGGAGAGCCAGATGTGCTACAACAGCTGTTCAGTGACACTGTTCAAGTTCTACAAGAACTGCAACAGGCCCTCAGGATGAGGCCTGCTCTGGTTTCTGTGGTGTGACAAAGAATCCTGAAGTAGTTTGGGACACCAGGCCGATTGGCTTGCTCCAATCCGAAGGCAGTGGCCACAGCTCAAGTAGACATAGGCAGACACATTAACACTCTTAACGCTTTAGAGCAGTGGTTCTCAACCTTCCTACAGTGTGACCTTTTAATAGTTCCTCATGATGTGGTGATCCCCAACCATAAAATTATTTTCTTTGCTACTTCATAACTGTAATTTTGCTACTGTTATGAATTGTAATGTAAATATTTTCTGGCAATAGTTTGTCAGAGGGGTCGCGACCCACAGGTCGAGAACCACGGCTTTGGAGACATGCTTCGTTTCTCATGAACACCAGCCAAGGCCTGGTGAGTGGAAAGTCCCTGTTTTGCCCAATCTCCAGAATTTCTGTCTGTAGACCGACATGATTGCCATACAACCTCCAAGGTCCATCTCTGAGCCCAGGAGTCACAGGTGCTGCCTGAGGGCGTAGCCCAGAACCTCTGACCAGGGTTCCCATTCTAGGCCTGAATGGTTTGGACTATTCAAGCTGTCACACTCTGAGCCTGGCTGTGATCTGTGGTGACAACTGTTGCTTGATCTAGCTTCCTACTTGAGACAGCAAAGGCAGAGCCCAAAACTCCTTAGGCTACTTTCCCCTCCCAGGCCTCCTGAGGATGCCTCAAATCTGTTTCCTTCTTACCATAGCTGATGTGGCTCTGGGCTCTAGCCTATTATTTAGCAACTGTGACTTCTTTCCCACAAAAAAAAATATCTATTTCCTTACCTCATTTCTGTGTATCAAGAGCACGGAACACTATGTCACTCATCAAGGACATCTTCCTGGCACTGTATCCCCTTGCAGCACTGAGTACTGTAGTTGGGGGTTTGTTGTTTGCCATAAAGCTCTAGGTTTGACTGGCACAGGCTCGCTCTACTGACACAGCCCTGAAAGACCAAAGAAAGCCCCAAGTCACAAGCACAATGAAGAGTTAACCAAGCTAGGACCCCTGGGAGTCAGAGCTGACTCTTGACACTGGAGACACTGAACTACATCAAGACTAAAGGCTGATCCAGAGGGGGAGCCTGGACAGGTCATGCACAAGGCCCCTCAGCATCAATATTGCACTGTTCCTCCCCCCAAATGCATGACTACAAAACCGAACGCTACCCTCTGTCCAACAGGCTTTACAACTGGGTGCTTTGTCTAATTAATGGCCACAGCTCAAACTGAAGCACACACTTAGGACAAGGGGAAAAAAAAACAGAAAACGACCTGTAGCCGTTGGCACAGATCTGAGGCCCAGCCCTTCCTCTAACGGGCTCAGCTCAGGGTGGTGGAACGGCCCACGGCACACAAGCCTGCTGGCATTAGCTAAGACTGACAGGTGAGGAGCCGCACCACAAATGCAGCCCAACTTTCAGAAGCAGTGCTCCCAAGAACACGACACAGGGAAGAACATGCACCGAGGGGAGTCGTCCATTCTTTAAGAACACCTGATTAAACCAGGACTATGGTCGGATGAAAAATTCATCCCGACAAAGGCTTTACTGACAACTTTCCATACAGTTAGTCAAAAAAATAAAAATAAAAAAATACAGAATACAGCAGACAGTATCTCATACACAGGAAACATAGTAGGAGTTTCTTCTTGTAAAAAACAAAAAGCCCCAGACCCGAGAACTTAGTTTTAGCAGTGGACAGGATGCCACCAAATGAACCAGAACAAACCAGCAAGAATTCAAACCAAGGGAGTAGGGTAGGTCGCGGAGGGAGCAGATGTGTAAAAGAACTCCTCCTGGGACACACACGGCTGAGGGGCAGGTGGGCTAGGCAGGGTCTCGGACTATAACGATCACCATGTGCTCGTCCTCCAGCTTGCCCAGTGTCCTCAGTGCTGACTGGAGGTACTGCTGAGAGAAGTCGCAGGGCGGGAAGGCATAGAGCATGCCCGTGCTGTCTCTGCCCTTAGACCCACCCACCGGCAGGCTGATCACCCCTGCAGCCTGCTTCTGTTTCAAGTAGGAGACCAGGTTCCTGAGAAGCCGCCTCTGTAGGCCTGGCTCCACCGTGGGCACCCCTTCTGTGCCAGGCCCACTGGGGGTTGACTGGGTGGCCAGGAGCACTGCATAGCCATTGGGGCTCCCCTGCTTGATGCGCCGCGTGACCTCGTCCAGCTTGGGCTGGTCCAGTCGAAGGCGCTGGGCAATCTTTAGCTGGGTCAGCTTGCTGCCGGAAGTGTGGTCTTTGAGGAGACCGCTGATAACTCCCTGGTCCCCCTCTAGGATGTGCATAGATGTTGGGAAGCAGCTGTTTTTCAACACTAGAAGCCCGTTCCAGCCCAGCTGCAGTGTCTGAGCATACTCTGAAAGAGTCTTTAGCTTTTTGGTCTCGTGTTTTGGCTCTTCAAGAGTCTTGGGCTCTGCCTCAGTGGTCCGATGATTGCGTTCACTCTCTCTAGTCTTTTTCCCATGGGAAGAGTCTGGAGCCTCGTGGTGGTGGTGGTGGTGGCTCCTCTCCTCTGCATGTCTGCTGTTGCTGAGGGAGTTGCTGCCTGACTCCTTGGTCCCTTCACTGGAGTGGTTCTCCTTTCGGCTACGCTCAGGGGTGCGGTCCGAGCCTCGCTCAGACTGCTGCCCCCCACCCTTGGTCCTGCTCCGTTCCTCATAAGGGGAGTGAGTTGTCCTTCCACGGTCACTGGAAAGGCTCCTCCGCTTGCGTCTCTCTTCCCAGGGCTTGGCTATACTCCGGTCCCCATCTCCTCCCCAGCGTTCACCACTCCGGCTGCGCACTGAGCGGCTATACCCCTCCAGGCTATTTCTGCGGTCCGAACTTTTACTGAGGCTGGTCCAGTCCCCTTCCAAAAAGGTCCGGTCTCGGTCTGAATACAGAAGGTGTGGAGGGGTCCTATCCCGCACCCTAAGGTCAGCGTCCAGGTTTCGATGCCGGGTATATCCGTCAGTGAGCAGCTCATAATGCACAGGGAGAGGTGAGGGCTGGTACTGCTGGGGATAGCGAGTCTCTTCTGCTTTGGCAAAATCCACCCTGAGCCTGCGATCTGGACCACCCAAGGGAAAGCCCCTCATTTTAGCACAGGCGGCTTGGGCTGCGTCCAGGCTCTCGTACTGGATGTAGGCAAAGCTGTCTCCTTTGACGTGATCGATGGTCCGGATGCTCCCAAAGCGATCAAATTCCCTGGCCAGGGCCGCCAGCGAGGTGTTAGGTCCCAGACCACCCACCCAGAGGCGGGTGGTGGGGTTAGCCTTGCCGTAGCCTATCTTTATAGGGTTTCTGCCAATCACCCGGCCGGACATAGCCACTTTGGCCCTGTGTGCCATGTCCAGGTTCTGAAACTTGAGGAAGGCATAGGCACCCCCCTGGCCACGGGCAGGCCTCTTGATGACCACCTCCTCAATGATGCCGTACTTCTCGAAGGCCCGTCGAAGCTCCACCTCAGATACGCTGTGGTCCAGGTTCCCGATGAAGAGGTTCCGAGTGGCTCTCTGGTCGTCCTCTGGCATCAGGTCTTCCTCGCACACGGCCGGGTAGCTGTAGGGGCGCCCGCGGTCGTCGTACAGCCCGTAGTAGTCCAAGGCCCGCTCCCGGGACAGTCCCACGGCCGCCGCGGCCGCAGCGTCCAGGGCAAAGGCTGCCGCGGCGTGCCGAGCGCGGGGCTCCCGCAGGGG
>CABHPQ010159915.1:4996-19310 GCA_902168405.1 Peromyscus aztecus
TACCCTTAGCAGCCAAGCCAGAGTCAATGACTGTGTACCCTTAGCAGTCAAGGCAGAGTCAATGACTGGTACAGGAACCTTATATGAATACAGGCTGGAAGTGGGGATATGAAAGAGCATGGGAACTGACTGGATCCCCATCAGCCTCTACAAAGTGATTATCTGAGGTTAACAGACTCCATCCAGCACCATCCTTGACTGGTTAGACTACAGGGGTATGTATAAGGCTGGGGACACAAACAGTGACAAAGCTTTCTAGTATCAGCCCCGTATCAGTTCTTACTATATATACTAAACAAACAGAACAACACTCCTGTCCATGCCAGCTGCCTCCTGGTCATGGATAACAGCAAGGTGCTGTGTGTGAAACACCTGCCTTGCTCTCACCAGAAACATCCCACTGGCTCTACTCAGGAGAGCCCCCCTCCTCTCCTCAGGAGCTTGCCCACTTGTTATCCCTGGGAGCACCCTGATTGCTGGATGTGACACACTCTGCGCCATTTATTTGCTTGAGGTGATGCTAACTCATGTCCTGTTCTAACTTTCCAAATCTCTCCGCAGTATTTCCATACCTAGATGGAGAAGACAGGGAACCCACCCTATTACCACATCCCATGTTTAGCTCTGGGACTAGGTCAAAGGTTCTCAGTCTTCTTTCAGAGTTGACTGTGCCTGAAGTCTGGTGGCTAAACTCCTAGATGAGCTGCCTATCATCACAGGAGAAGACACCTGTATGGGGAGAACAACAGGCAGAGAGCCTGTGAATCAGGAGGTGTCCAGGGAGCCTCTCACTGCCCTCACCACTGGTGCCACTAGTGTGGGCTGCCATGGGAAAACTCCTACCTCTGAAACAAGCTGTAATCTACCAGCCTCTGCAGGAAACTTGCAGCATCCAGTCCTGGGACTGCGGCTGCTACCATCTTCAGGGAGAGGCAGGCTGGTGAGAGCACATTTTTGCCCATCTGCTGTCTAGCACCAGTACTGAGTGAATTAATGGGGGAGACCGATGAGTTGAACAAATGACTGCCAGTGTTTTCAATATGACAAGAAGGCATATGGGCAAGGACACATAGAATATTCCCGTACTCATTTAGAGGGGTGGGGGGAGCCCATGATAACCTCACTCCAGAAATCACTAGCTGTGTAACGGCAAAGTGGCATTTCACATTGAGGATAAACTACTGGAGTTGTAAGTTTCAGGGTTTTGCCGTGTTTGAGAAAAGGAGTATTCCACACGTGTGGTTTTTGGAACTGGATCCACATCCTTTCCCTGTAGTTTGGAATAGGATGTGGCCGCATTATGCACCCAAACCTATGGCTGTGCCCTCTCTGCCTCTGATATCTGCACACGGTGTTTCATTGGGGAATTCCACAGGTTCTCAAATACATGTACTCCCAGATTAAATGTCAGTTCTCAGGACAAATCATCACTTACCCTCAGACTATCTTCTGTAGTAGTTACCTCCATGTTTTCCATAAAAATAGCCTCTTCCATATGAATTGATTCTTGCCTACTATTGACTTCGTAAACTGATGGACACTCCAAGCAGCAGCTCCTCTGTGCATCCAGAGTCAGAACTCTGGAAACCTAATGCCCAAGGTGATGAGAAAGAGGCGGAGATTAGTGACCTAACCAAACTTCTGTTCGCCTCTTCTCCTAATGCGAGCATACATAGAAGTTACCATCTGCAGAGACCAAATCTGCTATTGCCTTCCTTTGGGACTTTGGAACATTCAGAACTCAGAGCAAATCAGATCTCTTGTTGGTATTTTAACTGGCTTCGGGTCTTAGCTACCACAAATGACTAAGAGAATCTCAGGGTTTTTTGTTTGTTTGTTTGTTTGTTTTTCCCCAGAAGTAGCAAGGTGCCATGGTGAGTAGCTGCTGAATATGTCATCAGTAAATCCCAGATCATGTCTATTGGGGGTTCACCTGATAGCCATGTTGCTTTCTCTCTCATTCCATTTTAATCTCCATATTAAAACATGCCCTGTATCTAAAATAAAGCGACAACAGCATTATGTATTTTTTTTTTTTTTGGTTTTTCGAGACAGGGTTTCTCTGTGTAGCTTTGCGCCTTTCCTGGAGCTCACTTGGTAGCCCAGGCTGGCCTCGAACTCACAGAGATCCGCCTGCCTCCGCCTCCCGAGTGCTGGGATTAAAGGCGTGCGCCACCAAAGCCCGGCAAAGCATTATGTATTTCAACAATGTCTGTAGCTGGAAGTTTTCCTGTCTCTGTTTCTCTCTTAAGATATGACCTCGCTCTGAAACTCACTAGCAGTAACAAGGGTTAATTTTGTGCAGAGACCTGCTGTTGGGGTAGGGCTTAGTTCAACTCATCCAACATCTATGTTTCCCCGTTAAACCAGTGTAAACTGAAGCCCCCTGCCTTGCTGTTCTTAGGGCATATGCGCCTTTTCCTCCTGAACAACTGTTTGTTCTTGTCTCTTTGGCATCCACTTGGACTTTAGTGTGGTTAGAGATATAAAAACCCCATTTTCCAAAGTGTGTGTAATAGCGCTACAGAGGCCACACTAAGTTCACAAGTAGAAGGAGGTATTTTAAGAGAATCACAGGCATTCAGCTTCTGTCACATAGTCTCCTAATGCTTCGCTGACATCTATCACTTTCATTTGTTTCTACAAGGATGTATCTTTTAGGACAGGGTTTATGGAGTTGCCTCCTCAGTGAAAAGCAAGTATCTGTGGAAATCAACTAACTCTAGGAAATGATTCCAAGGTTTGAGAAGTTGTGCAGTGTCCCAGGTAACACCTATGCCCTTGATGGTAACCATAGTTACTTAATGTATACTGTTTTTTTTTTTCTTTCAAAGAACTTAGGAAATTGAAAGAAAAGAAACAGAAAAATAATTATACCCGAGTAGGAGATGGAGAGTTGGCTCAGTGGTTAAGAGCACCTGCTGATTTCCCAGAGAACCCAGGTTTGGTTCCCAGTACCCACATGGAAGTTCACAACTGTCTGTAATTCCAGATCTGGGTAGAATCCAGCACCCTATTCTGACCTCCTTAGGAACTGCATGCATATGGTATACAAACACACATACAGGCAAGACACTCATACAATAAATAAAATAATTAAATCTCTTTTATATCCCTGAGTACACACAATTGCTGTATAATTCTTTAGCCTGCATTACTGAGTTACTAAACTCTGAAGAATTTAGAAACTTGGGGAAACTTGGGACTAGAAACAATGGGATTTGGTGAGGGTTGGTCCTAAGAAAGATTATGTCCAGAAAGCCACCTCACCTCCCTCACGTAGAAATGGGTCACTAGACCTGTGGGCAGAGCGCTGAGGTCCAACAGAGTCCAGTACTTCAAAGTCTTCAACCACCTTCAGCCTAACCAGTCCACTAAGAAGACAGGTAACTGGCTTCCATATATTTCAGTCCAGTGACTGAGGTGATCACAGAGCAGATGAGTTTAGGGAAATCACCTTTCTTTTTGCCTTAATGAACTCTAGTGTGTTTATTAGATGCCAATTCCATTACACTTTTTATTTCCTTGAGGCTTGTGAAGATGGAGTTGCCTTCCGTAGGTACAAAGTGCTGCTGAAGCAACTTTTTTGTACTGTTTGTGTGGGGACTGCTGTGAACTCTTCATCCTTGACCTAACGAGAATAGGTGACAGTCATCCTGATTCACATTCTTTACCTTGTTCAGTCTAGGAACAACCTCAACTGTCAGTGGCTATAGAAGCAGGTGCAGAATAAAATCACTATGCCATGGGTTAAGGATTTAGACCATACAAAACTGTGGAACTGGACATTGTGTTCTTAAAAGCAGAATGAGGAGGAATTCTGGTTGGCAGCCAGCTCTGGAAGCAGCTGTGCTCAGCAATGCACTATCGTCCCTGCACCTCCAACCAGCTCAGGGCTTGAGAGAGAGTGGGAACCTGGGAAGAGCTGCAGGGGAGGTCTGGTCCTGCTGCTGCTGCTGGACCAGTGACCTGACAGGGTGGTCCATCTCTCCTGTATCCCCAGAGTGTGATTCACACACTTCACTCCCATCTCTAGTCTGAAGGGTGTAAGACAGAAACACAGAGAGAACATCTTTTCGAATATCTAGTGCCCAGAACACTTGGTTGACGACAGGGCCATCAGCTCCGGTACAAGGCCACTTGTTACGTTCATCACTGCTTCTTCAGCTGGAATCTCTCCCCACTGCTCTCTTACTCTATTAAATATGAAATGTTGGGGAAGAGGAACAAGGTTCTGTGCTTTGTATCCCTTGCCCTCTTTGATCACCCCAATCGTCAATGTGAAAATTGATTATATTATAGCCAGTAGTAAATCCTACACCAGTAGTTCTCACTTGAATGAGAAGAAAAGGAAGGAGGGCAAAGGAAAGGGGGAATAAGGAGTTGGAAGGAGAGACAGATCATAAGTGAATGTTTTCCGCACTTTTCTCTGGTGCCTTTTCTTCACATTTCATGGGAACCTCAGTGTCCACCCCCCCCCCCAATTCCTACAAGCTTAATGGAAACCTTGGCATCCCCTATACCCCCACAAGCTTTTTCTTCTACATTCTGGCACTCACCATACTGTAGCGACTTCATCCATCAGGATCCAATCTCTTGACCCCATGGTTAGAAGGGGAAACTCTGATGTTTACATCTTTTAAGATTCGATATCATCTCTTGATACAAAGGGCCCTAAGTGTCATGAACTTTTTAGTCATGAAGACTGTGAGCTCTTAGACAAAGGGCACACATGCCATAGAAATAAGTGGAGAACCAAAAGCCTTGGGTTAGGCTCCACCTTCATAGTTACCCAATGCAGAACAAGCTGATATCAGCGTTTCCATTTGTTGCATTCCAGAATAGCAATAGCTCTGTCTGCTCAGTGTCATTACAGGCCTCATGGGAATGACATCAGACCGTTCAACAACCATGTTAGTGTTTTTAATACCATTTGTGTACCTTGAAACCATTGACGACCTGAGGGCACACACCCAGCTAGTAGCAGAGCCACAACTGTAGAAAGTCAATTTCATTCCCAAACCCTTATCATTAAACATCATACAAAGGGTTGTGATGGCAAAGACGGTGTTGTGTGGCATGGCCTCCTCAGTCCTTGCTGTACAAGATGCCGTCCTGTTTCCCAAGCTGGTAAGATTGTTAGCCCTGGCCTGGATCTCATTACTGTCTGCTTTGTGGGCAGACCGTGAGCTCTATTTGTGTTTGCTCTCAGTCTTTCGGTTTCTAGCTGCCCTTCTTTCAAGTTGCTGAACTCCCTCGTCTGTGGGTGGAGAGTAGAGAGTCAAAGAGATGCACGAAGACATTTTTTTTCCTTAAAAAATGAAAAGAGACTATAATTTAAGATTTAAAAAAAGTCTTTGAACCCAAATTATAATGAGATTTTTTTTTCAGTGCAATGCCCACTTCTTGATTTTGGAAAACAAAGGTTCCTATGCAACTATGAATATAGAAGTTCTAATTCTAAAGACACTCACTGTGCAAAACACTGCCCCCTGAGTGAATTTCTTAAATAGAAAATAAAAAATATGAAATGTACTTTGTGGGATTTGCAGTATCTATTTCAACTGAATAAAAATCTGGCAGGCTCACCAAAACAAAATGACAAGCAAAAAACCCTTGTGTCCATTTCTCAACTGTTTTCTCGACAGCTGAGTTCAAAAGGACCAACTACTCCTGGATAATTACATATTAAACTTATGCCCTATTAGTCATAGGAGAGTCACATAACCATTTACCATTCAAGTGCTCTCACCTCCAACATAAAATCAGCTGTGACTCAGCTAAACTAAAACCGGCATCTTGATCCTACCCTGAAAGCCAAAGACGTGGAGATGTGGGAGAGTCGGGATTGCCTGTCATTGGGGACTGACGGCAAACTAAAATATAAATAAACTACGAAAATTCTAAAATATATGGTTAAAAGTATACGGATTGCTGTATGTACTATTAAAAAAAAAAAAGAGGGAAAAGAAAACGCACACTTTCTGGTTCCTCAGTTTCCTGCCCACGTTTAACTGAGGGCTTCAGTTGCCTGCAGAGAAAATTAGATTGTACATATCTATTGCTAGCCAATAACCAAAAAAAAAAAAAAATCTGTTTGAAGGACACAGCCATCTCTGGGTATGGACAGAGATGAACACTATTTGAACACAGAAGGAATGCATGACTTTGGCAAAATATGTGTGATTAAGAAATGTAAATGTAGAAAATTTTAAGGAGGCATGTTTGTGGCTTCTTAGTCGATGGAAGGAAGGTTGGCAGAGAATGAGGCAACACAAACAGACCTTCCTCCTGGAAGCCTTTCTGTGTGGGTCTCCTGAGTATTGGGAACCACAGGAAGGGAGGCCTATGGCTCCCAGCACCTCCCACTGTGAACAAAGCAGGTCTGGGAGGCTTTCTCAGCAAAGGGAGGTGCTACACACAGGCAACAGGCCCAGCAGGACATTGCCATCTGGACAGGTTTGAGAGTGTGGGTGCTTTCCCACGTGTGTTTGCTCATTAGCAAGGTCACCATAGCTTCTACATGTGTGAGACCCAAGAGAAGTTGAAGGAAGGCTGCCAGCATTCCATCACGCTCTGGAGAGAGAACTAGACTTTGGACTTCATTTGGGCGGGGGGAATATAAAGAATGTGGGTCTGATCCTGGGTGTGAAAGCCAGCTCACAGCTGCACAGGTGGTTGCTGACTTGGTCACATCACCACCAAGAAGTGTAGTGAGCGTTTGGATCCCGGATCATAAGCCTTTGAGGCACGTGGAAGAAAACCCAAAACATAGGACGGGCTGTGCAGTCTGCCACTGTACACCGTCTGTGAACAGCTTCCCTTCCCAGCCCAGCCAGTAGGTGCTCAGAAGGAAGCCTAAAGGGGTCCACTGAGTTACAGAGTGAGAAGAGAGAGGCGTGTCACACTCTCAGGGTGTGTGTGCAATGGAGGGATTCAGGAATTAAGGCTACGTGTGCATTTTCATCTCTGCCTCCCAACCCAGCACGCCACACTTGGCATTCAGTCCATGTTTCCATTCTTTCTACATTTGTTGTTTCCTTCCACAGGGCGGAGAAAACCAACCCCCATTCCTTTATTTCACTGTGTGTGTGTGTGTGTGTGTGTGTGTGTGTGTGTGACCACCATCCTTCTTCCAGGCAAGGGCATTCCCCTCCTTTGAAATCTTTGCTAAGTGGCCATAGGTCCATGACTTCTCCTGCAGTATGCAGGCTCCTGCACCCCGAACCTAACTCCTAGGTGCGTCTACTCTGTCCTTCCACAGCATCCGAGAGACCCTCTTTCCCTGGTGGTCAGCCTCGATTCTGACTCTACGTTTCACCCCAGGCCGCCCTTCAGAGTGGTCTTCCCTCACCCCTGTCAGCACCTTCTTCCAGCACCCACCTGTGGGAAGCTCTCTAGAGAAGTCTGTACAGGGTTACTTGTATAGAGAAGGGATGGAGACAGAAGGAGGGCAAGGGGGGAGCAGAGAGGGAGGGAAGGAGAAGGGCGGGCAGAGAAGAAGGCAGAGAGTAGCGGGGGAGGCTTCCTGTATATTTTTTATAGGAGCACTTCATCAGATCGAGCTGTCTCCCATGCCATCATCACAGAGAGTGTGTGAATAAGAAACAACTCTCACTGCAAGGGAACATCAAAAGAGATGTTTATTCCCCTGAAGTCAAATATGAATGGTCAGGGCCCAGGAGAATATATTTAGGTCTCCTCAAACACCATGTTCCAAGGAGGTGGCAGTTTCATGAAGTTTTTATAGTAAAAGGACAAAGAAGATCATAGGACAATACACTTTCCAAACACATTGCTGGGAGCACATAGCAGGTAGGCTACGGCAAGGCTGGGGGAACCCTGCTCCAGGCCTCACATGCTGTCCAACAGCTGTCTTAGTCCCTTGAACCGGTGGAAACCACGGTCTGTGCATACATTCCAAAGGGTTTAACTAATGCTCACAAAAGAGGTTAGGTCATGTACAGAGGAGGGCAATAAATGGTTTATAAGGGAGCTAAAGATGGCCCAAGATAACTGGGCTCTGGACACACTACATTCCAGCCTCTCCATGCCACTGTGGTTCTAACCAATCAGCTTTGGCAGGCACAGCTTCTTTCCAAAGATTCACATTCACACCTGTGGCTGTTTAGCACCCAGGCACTGGATTTTCCTACAGGAGTTGGAACTCTTTCTAGCTGTGAACAGCCAGACAGAGGTGCTTTTCATTCTCACCCACACCATGACTGATTTCTCCTTTCCTGTTATTTGTTACAATGGTTTCTTTGTTCGCATTTCCTCATATCTACCTTTTGTATAGTGGTTGATATTTTTTATTTCTTTATGTATCTTGCTAGTGGTTCATGGTGGCCTGTAGCATTGTGATGTTTTTCTGTCGGTAACTTGCAATCTGTCAGTGAACCTCTCTTCACTTACTGACCCTCAATAGTTAATTTATGTTCTCATTCCCCGAGGTGACAGACAGTGAACTGGGCTGCTGGTTTGACTGGATTTGGGAATATTTAGGTCTCCCTTGTTGGGCAAGTTTGGTTAAGTTGAATTTTCAAAGACATTCTCAGTGACATTATATTTTTAGATAGGCTAAAATGTTATGTTTTTTTTTATTTTATTTTGAAGTACCTGGTGCATTATTTCCAAAAGTTGCCATTTGTGGCATCCAGAACAGAGGGTGGAAGACTGTGCCCCACAAACTTCACTGGGACAACTGTGGGCTTAAACAGGAAATGAGACTCCTAACTTCTTACTACATATGATGATGGAAATTCTTCATTGATAAAAAGCTTAGAGGATGGTGGCAAAAATGAAGCTTTAAATAAATGTATAAGGCAAAAGGGCAATGAAATCACTGGGCATTAAATATGATAGTATGAAAAGAGTTCATAAAAATTAATTTAGAGGGAAAACGAAGAGACAGTTACAGAAATGGGAGAAGCCTTGAAAAACCAGAGGTGGCAAACTAACATCCAGTCCCTGAAAAACTTACAATGTATCAGTTTTAAAAAGGCAAATAGAAGAAATGGATACAAATAACAAATGAAATAAATTATTTGACTGTGTTTTAAGTGTATGAGAGGTAAGCGCTCTCTCATGGTTATGGAAATCCATAGCAAGGCCAGGAGGAACCTTTCAGGAGACATTTAAATCTGAGGAGGCGACCTCCTGCTGCTGGAGCAGTGGGATGCACAGAACTTGGTACCTTGAGCATTGTCTAGTGAAACTCAAGTATGTGTGCGCCAGGAGTAGCATGGCCCCACTCAGGGACGCCTCCTAGCTCTGTCTTTCCCATGTGAACCAGGGCAGTATCCAAAACATTCTGGTGTGTTCCTAAAAGGTATCTGAGCTGAGAAAATATTCATTAAAGAGTAGATGTAGAGTTGTCCCTCCTAGTCGCCACTTTACACAGCAAGGGGGAAGAGCCGTTCATCTGCCACACCACAAAGGCTCCTTGGAAGTGAGCGCGCGGCAGGAACAAGCGAGGCCCCCAAAACCGCTGGTCTACAGTGGTCAGCCTGAACTGCGTGTCAGAACGGGAGGATCTCCCCATCCTCAGGTTTCTGTCCTGACCCACCAAAGTGGGTCACACAGCCACACGTGCCTGGTTAGCTTATGTTTCTGCCTCATCGTCTTGTGCTGGCACCCTCATTTTCTTCCATGTTCCCAGAGGCCCTTTGCTGGGTTTGGAGGATTTCAGGGAAGCCCCGCCCCGCTGCCCTGGTGTAAAGGGCGATCCTGCTAATTTGATGTGATCTGGAGTTATACAAGAGACAAGTACTCTGGAGGGGTTTCCTAAATGGGTTCAGTGAAGTGGTAAGGTCTATACTGCTGTGGATGGTAGCATGCGATGGCTAAGGAAGTGAGCTGAGTACCAGCACCCATCTTTCTCTGCTTCCTGGATGCAGATGCAATGTGACTAGCTGCTTCATGCTCCCCTCCCCCGCTCAACCCCCCCCTCCCCAACCCTCTGTGCTTTCCTCACCGTGATGGACTGCCTCCTGAAAATGTGTTCCGTCATAGTAATGTCACAGTAAATGTCATAGTAATGGAAAAAACAAACAAACAACAAACAAAAGAAAAAACCCACCAACCATTGGCTGTGCTGGGCTTGCTTTGCTTCAGGTTGGTGACCCCCCCCCCCAGCACTTTCCTCTGATCTTGAGGAGAGCATTCGGCCTTTAGGGTGGCTTCCCTGGGATCCCAATCTTCTTTCCTGGCTTTATTGTGTTCAAAGCACAGTCACTGCTTGGTAGGCTATTCATTCTTTCCCTCTTGTGATTGTCTGTTCCCACTCGTCTGTCTTCTAGATGATGCCTGTGAGTTCCTCTCTCGCTCCCTGTCCTGACACACTTGGTGTTACATAAAGACTGATTGAATGACAAGACAACTGGGAAGCCCACACTCTCATCCCAGGAAAGTGATTACTGCTGGGGTTAGGAATATATACGAACTACCTTTTTTTTTGTCTTTTAAAATAAACGAGTAATTTGGAGTATATAATTCAAAAATATTAACAATATTTTAATCTTGGATGTATATCGGTTTCTATTAAATTATTTCATTTCCTTTTCTACATTTAATACATTTTATAATTTTTAGCATAGAAAGAAAAACAACCTTTGATGCACAGCATGCTACTATATATATACACATAAGATATTGTATGAAATACATAGTATTTCCTTTTAACTTAGTGTTTGTTCAATATT
This sequence comes from Peromyscus aztecus, assembly GCA_902168405.1. Classification (NCBI taxonomy): domain Eukaryota; kingdom Metazoa; phylum Chordata; class Mammalia; order Rodentia; family Cricetidae; genus Peromyscus; species Peromyscus aztecus. The sequence continues at coordinate 15,700 of CABHPQ010159915.1, forward strand.
TGACCACTTAGTACAGTTCTCAGTGGGAAAGCTACTAATATTATCTGCAAAACAAAGTTCTAGAAATCTATGTAGCCAGAATTCTCAGATAAGGTTAGCCGTTGCTCCTCTGTGCTTACCTAATGGAACACATTATCTCTTCAACAACTGGAGATCTGCTTTACACTTTCAGAAAAAAAGAGGCCACCAAAACCAATCCATTTGTCATGGCATCAGTGACATGCTCTGAGCACAACTATGCAAAAATCTTATGGTGATATTAATTTTTTTCAATCTTTTGGCCCCAGCTGGACAGGAAATGCTTAGAGATAAGGGTGCCCCAGCTTGAAAGGGTGATGAAGTTTCTGTTGCCTCCATGGTATACGCTACCTAGCCTCATTAGTCTTTTACCACATTGGTAATTCGACTTTGAAGATGAAATCCTTCATTCCCACCCACCCCCACACACACCCCAGTACAAGCTCTGCTCAACAGCATCATTTTTGAAGCCAGATGACTGGAATCGCTGGCCTCAGGTCTCCCGAATACAGCAAGTAGGATGTTTTCCATTTTACTCTGTCCTCTGTGGGTCTTGTAGATGTGTAGTTCAAAGTTTTCCTGTGCCCACCTGGCTCCCACATCCATGTGGTCCCACAGCCACTCGGACCCAAATGAACACACAGAGGCTTATATTAATTATGAACTCTATAGCCTATTGGCTCAGGCTTCTCACTAGCTAGATCTTACATCTTAAATTAACCCATTTCGCTGGGTGGTGGTGGCGCACGCCTTTAATCCCAGCACTCGGGAGGCAGAGGCAGGCGGATCTCTGTGAGTTTGAGGCCAGCCTGGTCTCCAAACTGAGTTCCAGGAAAGGCGCAAAGCTACACAGAGAAACCCTGTCTCGAAAAACCAAAAAACCAAAAAACCAAAAAAAAAAAAAAAAATTAACCCATTTCTATAAATCCATACTTTGCCACGTGGCTCGTGGCTTACCGGTATCTTTACGTCTTGCTTCTCATGGTGGCAGCTGGCAGGGTCCTCTCTGTCCTGCCTTTCTCCTTCCTCCTCTCTAGTTAGAATGTCCTGCCTAACCCTATTCTGCCTCACCATTGGCCAAAAAGCTTTATTTATCAGCCAATCAGAGCATACAAAAGAGACATTCCCCCATTATAGATGACTCTTATCAAGGCAATCATGTCAGAGTTCTGTGGCAGATGAGAGGAAGTGAATGAAAACCTAGTCACAATGATAAAGGAATAAGAAAATAAAACAAGACAATAAACCTTCGGTAGCTAGAAAAAACAAAACAACAAAACACCTTATTTCGCTGTCCTCAAATATTCGAGGAGAGTATGGAATTTATCAGTTTTATTCCAGAAAGTAAAATAATATCAACATTTGAAAATTAGAGAGAAGCCTCTCTTGGCACAGAAAAGAACTGTTTAATTGCCGTAAATATCCAGCAATGAACTGGACATGCAGTTCAAGCTTCCATGAGTGTGTGTCTGGGGCTGAGGACATCCTGTCATTTCTAGCTGTACTCTGTGCTGCTCCTCTGCCTCCTGTAAATCTGTTCTTTGAAGTACATTTTGCCAGCTCTCCTCCCATGGCACAGCAACACTCCTTCATCTAGTTCATCTCTCAAGGCTCTGACTCCTATTTAAGATTCTTGAGTGCCCAGAGTTCAACAAGGTGTCTGTGCATGTGTGAATAATGGCATGCCTTGAATGTAGGTTGTTCACTGCCACTAGGGGAGGCTGTGTCTTTTCTGAGTCCTCTGGGCAGAGGCCACTGCCAGCCAGCTAGTGGTGCTGCCCTCTGTCCATCAAAAATCCCTTTGGAAGACTTCCCACTGCCATGGGCAATTTTGTTTTTAATGTTATTCCCTCACAAAATAGAACATGATAAATTGGTTCTGTCTAGTGTGTTTTTCTCAAATATCACCACTTCCTGGTTCATTATCATGATTATATGACAGACGTGAAGAGAATAGGAAGGGCTGAGTTAATGAAGTGTGCACAAGCCGCAGGGACTGCTGGAAGAGAGAGGAGAGTCTTTGACAGCCTTGCAGGGGATACCAACACTCAGGTGCCTCTGAGCAGAGACTAAAACTCCTGGTGGATTTCACACCTACCCATACCCACACGAAGCCACACAGATTCAGGCATTAAAAAAAAATGAGTTGGGTTAGTGCAAAATGTAATGAAATAAAAGATAAAGGTATTTAATTTTCTCTTCATGATCCCCCAATTGCTTTTTATGTGTCCCCTGTAACCCTTCCTAATAAGGATAGTGTTTGTTGTGAAAAATCCAATTAATAGTTTCATAAAATAATTATAAGTGTTTTCCAATGAACTTACTAAATATGAAGTGAATTTTATTTCAGGGCACAATTGTGAAATTCAGTATAGTGAACGCATCTCTTAATCATAGAATCTGCTCACTTAAACGCACAATTATATGTGGGGTATGTGATGAAATAAAGTATATGGCCATTCTAACGTCATGCTTATAACTCACTAAAGGCTGTGCAAAAGTAAACACACCAAGATTTGACCACAACAGCATTGAATTGAGGGGACTATCTGACAATATCAGCGACGGGGAGTTTTCTGTGTGCCCTCTGCATAGCTAACAGAAATGACATCACTGGCCTGGGAAGTGCTGGCCCACGCCTTTAATCCCAGTCCTTGGGAGGCAGAAACAGGCAGATCTCTGTGAGTTCAAGGACAGCCTGGTCTACAGAACAAGTTCTAGCACAGTCAGAGCTACACAGAGAACCTCTGTCTGGAAAAACAAAACAAAACAAAACAAAACAAACAAAAAGACATAACTGGGCAAGGGCAGGTTACTTGGGATTAGGACTGACTTCTCTTGAACTCTCCCCTTTCACCTCCCTACCCCCCCCACCCCCCTCCACCCCACCACCCCACCCCCACCCCACCCCACCCCCGCTGCAAACTTAGTGACTTGAGTTTGAGTCTGAGAATTAACTCACATAAATACAGAGAGAGCTGATTCCACCATGGTGTGTATGGTGACTTGAAAGAAAATGGTCCCCAAAGAGAGTAGTAGCACTATTAGGAGGTGTGGCCTTGTTGGAGGAAGTACATCACTGTGGGGGCGGGCTTTGAAGTCTCATTTGCTGAAGCTTCCCTCAGTGTGACTGTCCATCGACTTCCTGTTGCCTGTCAGCTTCTTTCTGCCTGCGTGTCCACATCACCATGCTCCCTGCCATGATGACAATGGACTGAACCTCTGAAACTACAAGTGCACCCCCTCCATTAAATGTTTTCCTTATAAGAATTGCCATCTTGGTCATGATGCATCTTCACAGCAATAGCAACCCTGACTAAGATAGTGTGCACACCACATCTTATGTACCCAATAATAAATACAGACTTGAAGAAAATGAAGATGTGCTCATCTCCAGAGATATCTATGTATAAAACCATTGTGGCTATGTGTCCTCTCGTAGCTGGTGTAACACCATCTCCCCCATAATTTTGTTCTCTTGCATTATGCCCTAAGGCCCACGGGGAACTCCAGGAAATCAAGAAATATGTCTGAAACCAAGCCAAACCACGGTTCTTTGGTGTGTGTGTGTGTGTGTGTGTGTGTGTGTGTGT
>CABHPQ010159915.1:19410-39019 GCA_902168405.1 Peromyscus aztecus
GTGTGTGTGTGTGTGTGTGTGTGTGTGTGTGTGTGTGGTGTTTCCTGGTGACGAACTCTGCATAATTCTATGATTTCTTCACAAAAAAAGTAGCTTTTTTAAAATTTATTCCAATGTCTGCAACAATCGACTGGATGATCAGGTGGAGGGAACAGAATTTCCTTACATGAGCAGAATAGAAGGCAGGCTTTTTGTGTCTCAACAGCCATGTTCTTACCTCCTCCTGCACTCACTAACCTAAAGCCAGCCTTATTCCATCTCCTGACACTTACAGGACCACACCTCTGTACACTCTGCCAGAAGCTGAAGGCACAAGGAAAGCCCTAGAAGAACAGCGCTGACCCAGTTATGGCGTGTAAATCACGAATATCGACTGGTAGCCTGTGTCCTCGGCTTGACTTCTTCACCGGTCAGGATGACCAGCTGCACAAGCCAATTAGCCCCAAGTCCAGCTTGTCTTTAAAGCCAGCTCTCCCCCTTTAAAACTATCAATTCAGAGCTTTAAAATTGATCTAGACCGAAAGGAAATGCACTACAGAATGTTTTTAATTTCAATGAGGGTTACATGCATTTGACAGGAGAGGGTAAGGCAGACACAAGAGGGATAGCTGTGTCTTGTGATTAATGCCATTTTTCCTGGTGGGTTTTCTGTTTTTTTGTTTTTTGCTATTGACACACAAATCAGGAGGGATTTGTGTGCAGAGGATGATGAATAGAAAGGTCAGACATTCTCTGCATCTCCATTACACTCTCAGGCATTTTCACAAATACACTGAGGTGGGGGGCATACTTGAAAGAGGCCTGTGAGTCAACCAGTTATGTATTTCCCAGTGGGTGCTTCCATAGCTCGCTGTGTGTTTCAGAAGGCCTTAAAAATATATTAGAACCAGGGGGAGCTGTGAGACATGTCCACCCTCAGCTTCATCCTTGTAAACTTATTCAAAATGATGCTTCAGGTAAAGACAAACACTGGATTACCACATAAAACTCATTTCTAAAGAACTGAACAGAAGAGTTCAGATGTATAAACCAAAGTGCACGTTTCACTAATGCACAGTGTGCAACTCGCCTCACATCTGGTAGTGGACCAGGCCCCCGCCTACCTCCTGAAAGTTATTTAAAAAGTAAATTGGAAACAAAACAAAAGCTTTAAATATGGCAAATGTTCTCCATTAATCAAAGTTGCAATTATATAGTTCAAATTATATAGAAACTTTGTGAGATGTACTTCTGAGGAAAAATTTGAGGTTAAAAATGAAGGCATAAGAGGCTGGAGACATGGCTCATCAGTTAGGAGCATTTACAACTCTTGCAGAGTACTAGAGTTGGATTCCCAGCCCCCCTGTTGGGGAACTCAAAAATGCCTGTGACTCCAGCTCCAGGGGGTCCAATACCCCAGACCTCAGCAGACATCTGCACTTATGTACTCACGTACACACACACACACACACACACACTTAAAAGATGATTAAAAGAAATCTTTAAACATAAAAGAATAGAAAAAAACCTTATTGAACAAACAATGAGGTAGGCTATGCTTATGAAGGAGTCATATAAATACAAAAGAATGCACCTTTTTTCTATAATATTTAGCTTTATGTGTTTACATCTTCACTTGAAGATGTAAAATAGACGTTTTATAAACTCAGTTTTCCTAATATGGGAAGTAACAGCAGATTTTAAGAATTTTATTTTAAATGTATTTTAACCATGTTAGTTATTTGCAATTTACCTTATAGCTATCTGCTACAAAAGAAACAGGGTAATAAAAGGTAACATAAAATTTAAAAAAACTGTTTTCATTATTTTCAAATACTGAGATCCCTCAAGATCAGAGCCAAACAGTTCTTAGAATGTGAGGACATTCGTTCTATTCCTGTATTGATCAGACAAGAGAAAGTTTGGCACATGATCTACCCAGCAGTCCTGCATCTGGCTCTGGGAAGCTAATGAGGTGCATGTGCCTACCAAAGACGCGAGGTGACACCTCACAGTCCTGTGCTGTGCAGTCCTCTTGTCCACTGTAAAGATTTGCCACTTGAATTGGTTTAATGAAACACTGATTGGCCAGTAGCCAAGCAGGAAGTATAGGTGGGGCGACTAAACTAAGCATGATGGGAAGGAGAAGGGCAGTACGAGAGGGTTGCCAGACAGATGTAAAGGGAGCAGGAGATGAACATGCCATGCTAATAAAGGTACCATCATGTGGCAGAGTGTAAATAAGGAATATGGGTTAGCTTAAAATTTCAGAGTTGGCGAGTAACAAACCTGAGTTATTATTGGTCAAGCACTTATAATTTGCATTAAGCCTCAATTAGGAGTCAGTTATTGGGAAGCAACTACTGGGTATTTGGGAACAGGCAGGTAGGAGAAAAACCTCCATCTACAATCCTGCATCAACACTGTGCCCTGAGTGGACTTGGGAACAACTCCACCATGCTGTGAAACATGGGTAGAACTGAGCCCAGGTCTGCAATGGCCATTTACCCACTGAACTTTTTCCAGTATTCCTCAAACCAGTTGTTCTGTTGATTGTCATGGGTGCAAATTCCACAAAGGCAAACACAATTTAAATCCTTTGGGAATTTATGGTATGGTAAAAATATAGTTATGTACTTGAACAAGGATGTGCCCACAGTCACTGTTATAGAGGGGCAGAGAGCTGGTAAGGCAGTGTCCCGTGGGTAGCTTTGGAGGATCCTCTCCTTGAACTAAGACTTAGAAACAATGTTAATTCTGTGTGCCACCGATGGTTCATTACCCCTGTTCAGTTAAGGATAGCTTTCTTAACCTTTGGAAAGCATCCTAAGAAAATAAAGACTGTGTTCATGCAGGGTAGCTTTTTTAAGTCAACCTGATCTTCCTGGTCCAGACAATGTCTTCTCTTCCTGCCACGTTGGTATCTCTCAGATACTCAGATGAGCTCTGTATGTTATCCTTTGACTATAGTCTCCAATAAAGCCCTGTCCTACTCACTCAACTGTTGCTTCTCCACAGATCCAGTGATAAGCTATGACCAGGCTCTCAATCATCCCTAGTAGAAGGGCTTCATAGACACTTGACTTCATATTGCCTCAACTGGAGTCATGGGTAGCCACACTACTCACCAAACAGTTGACACCAACAACATGGATGCCCTCTCCCTACAGCAGGCACAGCTCTAAAGTAGAGCCAAATAGCATTAGACCTCAAAACAAGTAAAATTAAAACACTTTATTAATACCTCAATATACATGTTAAAATGGAGACCAAGCCCAAAGAGCAGTCCTTCTGAACAGCAGAGTGCTCTCTGCAAAGAGCTTCCTCTAAAAGGCATGGAGCAAAACCAACCGCCGGCATCCTAACTGAACTTTGAATTAAATTTGGAGGATCTCATGGATGGCGTTCTCCTTGGAGTCTGTGTCTGCCCCAGGCATTCAGGAGGAGTCAGCTCTGACTGCTGTGTCGTAGACTGAAAGACTCCGCCTGGCTGAGGTGACTGTGAGCCTCAGCGGGAAGACACAGGAGAGAAGGAAAGGAAAAATGAAAGTGTGATTTTATACTTAGCTGGAATCATTGACGTCAGGCAACTGCACAGTCCGAGGTAACTAGCCAGATATCATCAAGCCTTAAAAATATTTGCCTAAGGATGCTATTTTTAACTTGTGTTCACATATCAAACCCATGTGCTTTCATCATCTAAGTTATAAAGATTTAAGTTTTGGCCAGTGTTTTGAGACAATCTCATCATATGTATCCCAGGCTAGCCCAGTAGCTACTCCCTTGCCTCCTTACCACTGGGATTATACCAACTTTAAGAATTTTTATTAGAAAATTTAAAGGGCACTTACTAAACCAGATGACTGTGATTAGGGCTGTGTCTTGTGGTTTATCTAAAATTACCTGTGATTTAAGAAAAAAAAAAAAACCAAACAACAAACAAAAACCAAACCAAAACACAGGTCTACTGTGGCTGGAGGAATGGCTCCGGAATTAAGAGTGCTTACTGCCCGATGAAGAGACTGGAGTTCCTACCCAGGCACATCAGGATGCCCACAAACACCTGTAATGTAACTCCAGTTTCAAGGAATCTGATGACCCCTCTGGCTTCCATGGGCACCTGCACACACATGCATAGACATTAATAAAATAAAATAAATCTTTCTAAAGGTATCCATGGGACCAGTTGGGAGAAACTCTATCAAGACACCCTGATGATGAGTTCACAGGTGACAGGAATGTGTATGACGATAAGACCTGGGGTTGTTGGGGTGAAGCCTTCTGTTCACACACTGAAGAGGCAGCTTTGAGGCCTTCCTGATGGGAGAACATAGAAATGAGCCCCTCCCTGTGTGCTGCGGTCTGCACTGGCCTGGGTTGAATCACTTAATCCTTTAAAAAAATTTCGCTTTACCTGCTGACCTGGCAGATGTCCAGAGAACACTAATGTTGCAAAGCTAATTAAAGTCAAATGCAGAAAGAGTAAGGAGAGCCCACTGTCAGTGCAGAGGCCTGAACAAGGACAGACAAGGTGTCTTACCTACGACCTCGTGGCAGCTGTTGACACCACACTACCCTGGGTAGTGTGGAGCGTGGAGGATGTGGAGAGAACTCCAGCCAAGCAGCACTGGGAAGACAGGGTGCTGATCTGGGCTGAAGCTGGCAGAGGGATGAGACCAGAGAACTACAGCTGGGTATAGAAAAACAACCAGGGCATCATGAGACATCCCAGGAGGTTATGATGCCACACACTGCAAAGGTAGAGCGGGCACATTTGAAAGTGTCTGTCACCTTCATCAAACTATTTCCCATGGACCTGTGGTCAGCATAACTCAGGCCTTCCTCTGTACTAGGGATGACTACTTTCAGAAGGGCCACTTCTTGCTCCAGGAGAGTGCAACCATCACAGATTGCTGAAGACCGGTGGACTGGCTGGCATTGCGTCAACTTGACACAAGCTGGTCATCAGAGAGGAAGGAGCCTCGGTAGAGGAAATGCCTCCATAAGATATTTTCTCAATTACTGATCAGTGGAGGAGAATCCAGGCCATGGTGGGTGGTGTCATCCCTGGGCTGGTGGTCCTGGGTTCTACAAGAAAGCAGGATGAGCAAGCCATGGGAAGCAAGCCAGTAAGCGGCACCCTTTATGGCCTCTGTATTGTCTCCTGTCTCCAGGTTCCTGCCCTGCTTGAGTTTCTGTTCTGACCTCCTCCAATGAAGGACTATGATCTGGAAGCGTAAGCCATATAAACTCTTTCCTCCCCAACTTGCTTTTTAGTCATGGTGTTGTGTTGCAGCAACAGAAACAGCTGACAAGGGGAAAGAGCCTATCCAAGCAAAGGGAGGAGGATACCTGGGCAGGTCCAGTTAGGGAGGAGAGGGAGTCTGGAGGGAGAAGGGGCCCCTAGAGCCTACAGAGTCTGACCAGACCCCACCTCCCTCAGAATCCCACCTCTGGGGCCATTTCCATTCCCTTCATGGGAGCAGTTCTTCTGTTCTAATAAAGTTTGTAGCTTAGGGTTTTTTTTCCCCTTTCTGTAGCTAGTGTTTCTGTTACTTGTCAATTTGTAACTGTTGCTCTCCTTCCAGCTGCCCTCTGGGATCTGGGACCATTCATTTTTGTCCAAGATGCTTAGGAACTTTGCTACAGTCACTGTGGGAAACTGAAGGTAACACAGATAGATGCTTTATGTCTCTAACTGTCACATTCTGTCAGTAACCCCTCATTCTCTCACAGTCAGTTCCTTTTCTTGAATGACTCTTCTTTCCAGTGCATGCAATTCTTGGTCTGCCCCATGGATGAACTCATCAGTACTCCTGGAGGACGATCCCTCATCCAAGACCCCCATAGCCCCATCTTTACAGTAGGAATAATAACAGCAATAGTTTTGAATTATTAAGTATTGCTTGATAGAAATACTAAATAACCTGGCAAAAGTTCTTAATCTGCCTAAAAGGAAAATCACCATGCAGCCTCCAACAACTACACATTTCAGGAAACTATTCTGTAGAATCAAGGATGAAAAGAGATTTATATAAGGCATATGGCTTCCTCGGGAGATATGCCCCATGTCTTTGATGGGGTCTATGATGATTAGTTTTTGCCGACTTGAGACAAACCCAGACACACCTGGAAAGAGAGTCTCAGCTGAGGAACTGCCTCCATCAGATTTACCTATGGATATGTCTATGATATAGCATGGTGGTACATCCCTAGGCAGGTGGGCCTGGGCTGAACAAGTAGGAGCAAGCAGTAAGCGGTGTTCCTGAAGGCCTTTCCTTCAAGTGTCCGGCTCCAGGATTCTGCCTTGAGTTCATGCCCAGCTTCCCTCACGGATGATGGAATGCAGTCTGTAAGCTAAATGAGCCCTCTTCTCCTCAAGTTGGTTTTTGTCCATGTTTTAACACAGCATCACGAAGAAAATTGGTACAGGATCCCGTCACAGGGAAACGGGTAACTTGCTTGGCCAGTGACTGAGTGTGCCATGTATTGTAGGGCAGTTCCCTCTGAACTGAACATTCCTGACTTGCGAGACTTTGGAGGTAAACAAAGGTCATAGTCTAGAAAAGCTAAAATGCACAAGATTCTGGGAAAATCTCCTCCAGCTTTATGGAGGGAGGTGGAAGGGACTGAGCAGGGGAGCCACAGAGAGGAGATGTCCCAGATTTGTGGAACTGTGTTCATGTTGAGCAGAGACATCTAGGGATGTGACTGCTGTAAGCTGCCACTCATTTGGGTAGTTAGTTACCTGAGTCATCCCTCTCCCTCCTTCTGTAAGGAATCCCTCAACCATACCCCTGTAGTAACCCTCATAAAAATTGATTGGTTCACCAAGTTGGACTCTGGTGCAATCTTTACTTTGGTCTACTGTGGATTCTGTCTGTCTGTCAGTCTCTGTCTGTCTCTGTCTCTGTCTGTCTCTGTCTCTGTCTGTCTCTGTCTCTGTCTCTCTCTGTCTCTCTCTCTGTGTGTGTTGTTGTTGTTGTGTCTCTTGAGGAAAAATCTGTCATACAATATCAATCAATTGGCTCTTCAGGTTACAGTGGCTTCTGAACTAGAAATGGTAATTATGGGGATCAGATGCACCTGGGAAGTCTAGTACTTGTTGTATTGTCTTAGCTGCTGTCCTGTCAAAATGTACAATACTAACAATGCAGTCTGATGCAGAGAAATTCCCATAGAGGATGGTAAAACACTCCCAGCTGCAAGAACCCAACTGCCGAAATGAAGATCGGACATAAGCCCTGTAAGCTGTTGCTTGAAGTACAGATGTCTTAGGATTTCTATTGTCATGGCCAAAATTAATTTGGGGAGAAAAGGTTTTATTTCATCTGACAAGTCTCAGGTCCATGATCCAGTGAAGTCGGAGCAGGAACTCAAGACAGGGACCTAGCTGTGTGAGCTGATGCTAAGGTCATGGAAGAGTGCTGCTTACTGGCTTGCTCCTCATGACTGTCTCATCCTGCTTTCGAATAGAACCCAGGACCACCAGCTCAGGAGCAGCACTGTCCACAGTGAGCTGGGCCCTCCCACACCAATCATCAATCAAGAAAACGCACCACAGACTTGCCCATGGTACAACCTGGTAGGAGCATTTTCTCAATTGTGGTTCCCTTCTTCCCAGTGACTCTACTTTGTTTCAAGTTGACATAAAAATAGTCACCACATCCAGAAAATTCAACCATCATGCCGGCTGGTGGCAGAGGCTGCCAATGGCTCTGTTCATCTGCTAACACCCTCCCCCCCATTCGTGATCCTGAAACACTGAGTATTTTTTTTAACTGATACAAATGATATAGACAAAGTGCATAGGAGATCTTACTTTATTTAATAATATATATTTATAAACTCTCCTACTCATAGTCTTTACAACATTGGGCATTTCTATTGCCCCGCATTGGGCAGCTGACCTTGCTCATTTGGAGTGTTTTTCTTGAAGTGTTGCCCAGTGCCCCTTATCCTTCTTAGCCTGCTCTTCCCACCAAGTCATCAGAAAGGAGTGCAAAGTACTGATGTCCCAGTGATACTGGGGCATTGAGACTTCTGTCTCAGGTGGCCTCTGTGTATAGTAGGATGAGAAATATCTCAGATTTCATCTGAGCTGACACCACAGTTTTCCCCATCACCCCGTGGTGGGGGCTCCTGCCTTGATTCTCAGAGTAATTACTGCTCAGAGATTCTTATCTCAGATAGCCATTCAAGATAATTACTATTAGAGAGAGAACCTGGCAAAATCAGGTCTACCTTCAGATTAGATCATGCCTACCAAAGCATTCTTTCAAAAGTGACTTTGAGTCTGCCCTTTCTCATTTACAAAACCGGGACATTGTACCATGTGACCCCTAAATGACCTTACAGTTCAACTATTTGAAGAGAGCATAAGTCTCACCTCGAGTTATGCATCTCTCTGCACACTGACATGTCTAGCCTTTTGATACATCATCAGCTTCAAAGTTCATTCTTAAGAACCCCACAATCTTGTTACCAAAAGTAATCATAAGGAAGTCTGGATGTCTTAGGTAAAGTTGTAAGCTCGTGCTGGGCCCTATGGGGAGCCATCCTTGGCCACGTGCAGCCTATTGGCTGCAGACTGGACACACCTGTCATTCTACGGTGAGTGGAGGGGTCCTTCCACCAAACCAGAACTCTCTGTATCACCCTTTCTCTCCTACCCTCAGTCAGATTCTGCCTTATTTTTCAGATTACCCTCTCCACAGCACCTGTGTCCTACTATCCCCTCTCTAGGGTTCCTTCTCCTCCTAGCCACATTTCCTCGTGCTCTTCTTCTAGTCCCCTGACTTCTTTGGATATTTCAGATTATATACTAAAATCTGAATACTCTGAATTAAGATCCACAAATAAGAGAAAACACGCGGCATTTGTCCTTCTTGCTCTGGGTTACCTCCTCATTCAGTATGACATTTTCCAATATCATTAATTTACCTGCCAATTTCATGACTTCGTTTTTCTTTACCATTGAAAACAATCTCATTGTTTGTGTGTACTATGCTTTGTTATCTATTAACGGTTGAAACATCCAGCCTGTTTCCGTGTGACATTGTAAACAGAGTGGCAGTGAGGGTGGCCACCACTTTGGCCCCGGTACCGTCACACCCTCCTAGGAAGGTGTGCCCTATGTGCCATGCTTTGACTGTTACGCTGAGAATTTACCCAGCCACCATTTTCACCTGCCTCACTGTCTTGTAAGCTTACAAGTGGGTAGCATGCATCGGTCACAGCAACAATCCTATAGGGCCATAACCCATGTCAGGTTTACAATTGTAATACTCAGTGTTACCCAATCCTTGTTCAATGTTGGTTTCCAAACCACTGCTTGCCTATGTTTATAATAAACAAGAGTGACAGGAGAGAGACATCATACCAGCATGTCTGCTACAAGAAGACTGGAAACAAAGCCTACCCTACATCTTCACTGTAGAGGAAACAGCAAGATTGCTGGGAAGTTTAGCAAGCTCTCACCGCTCCTCAGTCCCAAATGGGCTGAGCAGGAGCAAGCCTCGCCATCTTGGAAGAAATTGGGAAGTACTTCCTTCTAGTGCCTCCTTTGGAAACATTTCCTCCAGGTCAAACATTTGCCACACTTGGAAAAATAAGTGCAGCCTGTGTGGCCTTCTTAATGGTGTATCATTGAAAGGAACAAGACTTAGGGGTGACAAGTGAATAAACACTGAGAGTGTGGTGTCTAAGTTAGGGTTTCTGTTGCTGTAATGAAACACCATGAGCAAAGCAAGTTGAGGAGGAAAGGATTTATTTGGCTTACACTTCCACATCACTGTTCATTCTTGAAGGAAATCAGAACAGGATGGCAGGAACCTGGAGGCAGGAGATGATGCAGAGGCCCCGGAGGGTGCTGCTTACTGGCTTGCTCCCCATGGCTTGCTCAGCCTGCTTTCTTACAGAACCCAGGACCACCAGCCCAGGGATGGCACTGCCCACAGTGAGCTGGGCCCTCCCCCATCAGTTACTAATTAAGAAGATGTCCTACAAATTTGCCTAATGCTGGATCTCACGGAAGTGTTTTCTCAGTTGAGGTTCCCCCATTTCAGGTAGCTCTAGCTTGTGTCAAGCTGACACATGGATAACAGAAAAACCTCAAGGCATTAGGTCCTCAAATTTGAGCTGCTTTATTTTGGGATACTGTTATCAAGGGCCTGCCACTGTAGTGGTTTGAATGAGAATGGCCCTCATACGCCCCCATATATTTGAATGCTTGGTTAGAACTGTTTGGGGGAGACTAGGGGGTATAGCCTTGTTGGAGGAGGTGTGTCACTGAGGGTAGGCTTTGAAGTTTCAAAAGCTCATGGCAAGCCTAGTCTTCCTGCTCCCTACCCTGACTGCCCACCTCCCTGCCTGTGACTTATGGATCAGATGTGAGCTCTCAGCTACTGCTCTGCTACCGTACCTGCCTGTCTGCCACCATGCTTCCTGCCGTGATGTTCGTGGACTCTAAACCTCTGAAACTGTAAGCAAGCCCTCATTAAATGGTTCCTTTGTAATTTCCCTTGGTGATGGTGTTTCATCACAGAAATAGGAAGGTAACTAAGACAGTGACGTACAGATTTTCTTACTGATCATATTTATAATAACAGATAGAATTTCAATTCTAACTCTTCATGGCTGGGTGTGGTCTTTGTCCTGACAGGTTCACACCCTTGGCGTTTTGTCTTTGGCATGGTGATTCTGAGATGGAGAAATCTTTCGGAGGTGAGGCCTTGTAAGAAAAACATGTCAGTTAGTCTCTGGAGATTCTCCCCAAAAGAAGGAGCTACTACTGAGCTCAAAGGCTGAGTCAGCTCTCCAAAGCAGGTAGGCAGCCATGACAGTGAAACCAACTGTGTTGTTGGCCCCTTCTGCCTAACTCATCCCCTCATCACGTCATATGACACTGACTAGCGGCACGCCATGCTGTTTGGACTCAACAGTCACCAGGCTCATGAGTCAAATACTCCATTTCCTTTATACTCTGTGCCATTATTTTGTTACAGAAACAGGAAAGAGACTAATACATCAATACAACACTTGTATGGGTGACTAATCTCATACCCTCTAGCTTCAAACCCAACTGTCAATGCAAAATTCCAGCATTTGATTAAAAGAGAATAAGAGATGGCTTGCTCTGGAGACAAAATATGAGTGACCATAGGCTGGGTCATTGATATAAATCTCCCTCAAATCCAATGTTCCAATATGGCAGCAGTTTCATTGTGTCTTTATGGAGGCAGAACAAAAAAAGTTATAAACCACCAAATTTTAACAACACATTGATGGGAATATCATAGAACAAACTGCCTCCTGATGAGACTATCAAGTATGTTATCTGATAGCATTTTTAGCCCTTCAATTGGTAGGGAATATAGTTTTGTTTAGCTAAAAAATTCCTGTTTTTTTTAAACTGTTTATCAAGTTATAAGGTTTGACAAGATGCAGGCAATGAATGGCTTTTTGGGGGACTAACGATAGCCCGATGCATATTGATCAGCTACATTCCAGGCTCTCTACATTGTTGGGAGCCCCACAATGCCTTTCTCTGTTCTTCCAACTTAGCTGGCTGCAAATGTTGTGTGGCCAAAGGTTGCATTAAGAAAGAAGCAAGCAGACTGAGGTAAGGACTCACTTTCCCTCTTTTCCTGACTACTTCTTCCTCCCCATGATGAGTCACCACCTTGTGCTGCCCTCTGTGGCAGCAGCTTCTTGCGGTTATCAACACTCTGGAGACAGCACTGGTGTGTCTGCTCGGAGATGCAAGGCCTGTCCTCAAGTGTTTCTCTGCTCCACAAGACACCTCCCTCAGGTGTTTACAAACTCAAAGTCCAACCTCTCCCTGTCCCCTTTCTCTTTGGCTTTTAGAATCTACTCTTTGACAGTTTCAGACATACATAGTGTAGTTATATACTCCCATCACCCTATCACACTCCTCCCATTCCCTCTGATCCTTTACTTCTTCCCAAATTCCCCCTTTTTATGTCTTTATTGTTTGTCTGTCTCTGCCAGTCCTGGGACGCAAGGTAGAGATAAGTGCCTTATTGGCTAGTTTCATGTGATTTTTTAATCTTTCCAGCTAGCTACTGGATTCTTTACAAGAATCTGCTTAGTTTCTTGTTATTAAGATTATGGTCTGTTACATTACATACTTTTCATTAAAGACAGTGATAATATCAGTTTTCCTGAATGGGTCATTCAGGCAAACATTTTCAGAGAGGATCTAAGCTAATTTTCCCCAATAGCCCACAAAGATATGTATAATCCCTATTTCACAGATGGCTATCACAGAGTATAAATCATTCTCTTCTCAGAAACCCAGAGCTGTATCCTGAGTGTCAGACACACACTTGCCCGGCAGGTTGCCCAGACTCAGCCTCTGAGCACCATGATAGGCATCCTCCAGTGTGAGCTCCTGGGAGTCCTGACTTCCCCTGGATTGGTGGTTTGCTTATCTCCCAGGACATTCAAGAATCAGTTCCAAGTGAGTCAATCTGCCATGAACTGCACCATGCTTCATAGCACATTCTGAAATCCCAAGATTATTTTAGGGCTAGTGATCTTGCTGATACATCAAGGACCCGTTCACCGATTTCATGGTTACAATGACTTGCCTGTGTGTCTTATTCTAAGTATTTTAGACATTTGACTTTCATGTGTGTTTTTAACATTGAATTGATTTCTACAGTCTGGTTAGGCTTCAGTTATGGCACGTTTCTCCAAACGCTGCTGTTGAAAAGGCTGTGTTTTCTGCACTGAGCAGACTTTGGGGTCCTCACAGTGATAATTTGGTCACAGACTTGTTGATATACTTTCTGCTTATTTTGTGTAATGGTCTCTAAGGCCCTGTCACCTCCTCAGGATGAGTTGGGGTTTGTAGTGAGTTTTAAATCATGGGTTACACATTCACCCACTTTGTTCTGTCTCTTAAAGATTACTTTGACTGTTTCGCCCAGGAGGTGAGACAACTCTGGAATCAGCGTGTTGAATTGCACAAAAGCCATCAGGCCTCCAATGGAGACTACATTAAGCCCACAGATGAGCTTGAGAGACTCATGATCACATCACTGTCAAGTCTTCTGATCGTAAAACGTGCAAAGATTTCCCAGTTGCATGTGTTATCTTTAATGTCTTTGAACTTAATTTGTTTCCTAATCCCCGAAGACACAATCCAGAAGGCCATAATTCCCCAGTGTAGAAATTCCAAAACAATGAAACCTTGAATGAGGAAGTTAGAGGAGTAATGAGTTTATTCTGGCTTATGGTTCTGAGAGGATGAAGTGATACAGGGGACTTGGGGGAGTGTGGTTATATAGAGGTATCATTGTGAAGGTTCCAGAGAGAGAAGAGCCTACCTAAGGGAGGATAGATACCCTGGACAGGCCAATCAGGGAAAAGGGGGAGTCCCAGAAGGGAAAGGATGCTCAGGAACCTATGGAGAGTCTGACCCAGAGACCCTTGGTGGACTCCCACCTCTGGGCTCCCTCACATAGGCTTGATGGGAGCCAGTTGTCTATTCTAACAAAGTGTGCCATTTTTACACTATTTCCTCCCTGTGATGGGTGTTTCTAGGTTCTCTGTCAATCTGTAACTTGATCTCATTGTCAACTGCCCTCAGTAACTTACTTTCTGTCTGGGGCCCTCACAGCAGCACCTCCAGCTTTCTAAGTGTTACACACATTATTGTTTTATTTCTACCATCATTAAAGTATCAGGATTATTGGGATTATATTATCCCTTTACAGATCTTCCTAAGTGCCCTAGCTAGGACATTACATTCCAGGTGCCCTTGAGAGAGTCCTGAGCTCAGAGAACTGTTTTCTTGTGAGGAAATGAGGCTCCTCACCTTACAAACAGCTTTTCTTTCAATGCAGGTAAATTCCCTGCCAAGCTCTGAAGCTGTATTGGAGACAGTGACTATCTTCTGTTCAATGACACTCACCCTTCTGCTAGCCTGTGCTGGCATTCTCAGGTGTGTGTTGGTGGTGGCTGTGAAGACTCTAGTCTTCTTCCACAGGTGGAGTGGGCATGTTGGTGAGTAGAAACTAAGATCAGATGGAAACCCCAAACTCTGTGTCAGCTCAGAGCTCAGTACAGCAAAACATTGTTGGGATCCAGAGACAACCTGCATATGTCTCCTTGAGACAAAAGCCCTCTACACAAGATCTGGGGAAAGGAAAATGGAAGTCACTCTGTGGTCTTGGCTGCAATGGTGCAGTCTGTTTTTAGCCAGGAAGGAGAGAGGGAGCCATCTTGGATCACAAACTGCAATTCTTCTCATCTGACCAAATTTCTGTAAAATTTTTATTGTATGTTTTCTGCTTGTCTTTGAAACCTAAAGTCTTCACACACACACACACACACACACACACACACACACACACACACACACACATACACACTTGCATGTGCATACATGATCGTGTCGGTTCTACCAGGAACTGGGAAGTGATCTCAGCTTCCTGCGATGTTGGAATGAATCTGACATCTAAAAGCCACTTCTGAGACAGTCCAAGTGATGTGTGACTCATAATTGCTTGCTGCCCATCCACCGCCCATGGAGATACAACACACACAGATATGTGTGGAAGAGGCGGCACCTCAGAGGTATTTACTGTTAGTGCAACATGACAAGCTGGGAACTCGTCTGGGCCGCCGGCTATCTCCACCCTAGAAAGGGGATTTTCCCAGTGGCTTCCACCTCAAAACTCTTGACAGCCCAGGGGCTCAGCAACTTGGTTTGATACTGCTCCATGGATGAGCTTCATTTTGGCAGGTCCTCGGCATGATATAGATGTTTACATCAGAAGGGGTCATGATAAGGTAGCTGATAGCATGGAGGCATGTGGCTGGCAGCAAAGGAAATCAGG
Organism: Peromyscus aztecus; assembly: GCA_902168405.1. Taxonomy (NCBI): domain Eukaryota; kingdom Metazoa; phylum Chordata; class Mammalia; order Rodentia; family Cricetidae; genus Peromyscus; species Peromyscus aztecus. The sequence continues at coordinate 34,260 of CABHPQ010159915.1, forward strand.
TTTCACTGTTCCGAGGACTCAGAAGGTGAACTGATAGTGTAAAATCTTATGATCCAGGCTTCACCTGATGCTCATGTATTCTTTGGGAAAGATAAAAGGCCAAACTTTCCTGCATAAATATGTGGTGTGTGTGTGTGTGTGTGTGTGTGTGTGTGTGTGTGTGTGTGTGTGAGAGAGAGAGAGAGAGAGAGAGAGAGAGAGAGAGAGAGAGAGAGAGCGTTTATACTCTTTCTTTTGAAAACTGGTATGAAAACAATTTAAAGACATAATCTAAAACTACAGTGTTGATCGAAACACACCCAAAGAGGGCATTTATCTCACGACTTCAAATAAACCAAAGCATTCCTCTCTTTTAATCCTCCTTAAAAGCCTTAGTTAAAATTAAAACATACTTTCAAATTTCCCTTTAGAGTGACTACTTAGCACTCTAATTTTATTCTTTAACCAATAACGGAGACGGTGGCAATGGCGCATAACTTACCCCGAGAAGGCAAAACCCCCATTAACTGTCTGAAGCAGTAAGGGTTCAATCACACCCTGCTATATATAGCAGGCTTTCTTTGTGCATTATCCAAAATTGAACTTGCACACACTTTGACTTTTCCTGACATAATTTATAGAAATGCAGCCTTTTTATGACTCCTATGCCTTTATTCTTTATTTCTTATTGATTATAAGTCAGCTGGGTTTGCCTTAGGACATCTGGTTAGTGGTGATTCACAGTAAAGCCATTGCAACTGTATTTGGCTAATGTAAAGAAAATATAACAGATGACTCTCCCCCAGTGACTAGGGAAGCAGCAGGGTTAGCTAATTTGCTTGTGTACAATATATCATGGCCTGATAATAAAAGCCATTAACTAATGTCCACTTGACTGTGGTCTCTGCAGAGGAGAAAATACCCAAGAAAAGCTGGAACTGTCTGTACAGGTCACATACCAGAGACTAAATACATGTAAAGCAAAACCCTTTCTGAGGAAACCAAGTGGAGTTGGTCAAGCCTGCTTCAAACACCAGCAGTCGTGTGCTGTCAATCAATGCTGGTCAGGTTCAAGGGTGGGCCAAAAAGTTGTATCCATCCAGTTCTAGAGCATCAGGAGCATCTTGAATGACTAAGATTAACCCTGCTTAGAAAATACAGAGATGAAAAAAGATGCAGAGAGAAGCAAATGGATATTAACTATCCCGTTATATAAGAACAGCAGTGAATGGTGGTTGTGTTTGATTGTTTGTTTTTAGTTTTGGATAGAAGATTACCTAGCTCAAACTACCTGAATTTACTGTTTATCCCAGGCTGGCCTGAATTTATTGTGTATCCCAGGCTTGCCTGGATTTACTATGTATCCCAGGCTGGCCTGAATTTACCATGTATCCCAGGCTAGACTGAATTTACTATGTAGCCCAGGCTGGCCTTGAAATTCTTACCATCCTACTTCTATCTCCAAAGTTCTGTTTATGGAGGAGAGAGAGACTACGAACATGTGAATTCTTGACAGTAACAACCAACAGGACAGAGCAACAACAAGCAAGATTATCAGGAAAATATGTAAATAAACAGTAACTTTCTTACGTAAGTAGAACAAGCTATTAAACATGATTGAGTATTATTCAAATACATAAAAAGTGTGTTCATGTTTAACATACATACCTACATATACATGAACTTCATAAGACCGGGGACTGAACTTGTAAAATGATCTATGAAACCCTTAGTGGGATATTTCTATTTAAACACCATCTCCATTTGCCAACTTTATACACACAATGGAGTAGAATGGAAATGAGGAAATGCTGACAGACTACATATTAAAACAAATCTGAGGTATCTACAAGTAATATAACAAAATAATCTAAGCTAAGAAAGATGGAGAAATAAACAAATAAGAATGACAGCATAAACATTATGTGTCCAAGTTAGAATTATGCTGATACTATAAACTAAAAGCAGTTTTATATCTTTAAATGCGTGCACCAGGACACAAATTCCATACTACTTCAAAGTAAACTTGGGTGTCTTAGTTCACACAGGCAATCCCAGCTCTCTGAAGGCTGAGCTAGGAGGAGAGCAAAGGGTTAGAGGCCATCCTGCTGCAGAGCCTGAGGCTGATTTCCACAGCATTGTCTATTCTGCCATTCATTCAGAAGAGGGTAATGAACACACGGTAGTACTCAACTTACCTTCTCCACTCTTGCACAAACTAGGATCCCTGCAAACCACACCGCTGTACATTTGTCGAAACACATAGATATATATATAAAGCCAAAAAATAATGGTCCAGAATAGATGGAACCCAAAATCCACACTCTAAATGGTAGTGCCAAAAAAAAAAAAAGATACGAACACATAGCAGAGACTAAGCATCCTCATTGGAAAAGCTAGGGACTGGGGTTGGAGAAATGGCTCGGAGACTAAGAGTGCTTGCCCTTGTAGAGGACCCCTGAGCCCAGGTGATGGCCTATAATTCTGGTTCCAGATCTGACTCCCTCTTCTGGCCTCTCACAGCATCGGGCAGGCACATGATGCACATATATACATGCAGGCAAAACACCCATATACAAAATATAAAATAAGTAAATTCTTAATACAAAACAAAGAAATTCTGGGGACCATAGCATTTCAGATTCCAGATCCTTCTAGATTTGGGCTCATTTGCATATACATAAGAAGATATCCTGGGGATGAGTCCTACGTTAAGTAGCAGTCTGCTGCTAAAACAAATGGCTACAGTAGTACAAAGAGTGTGTTGTGAATCAGGTTGGGAGGTTCCAGTGCAACACATGAGGAGAGCTCATGGAGGAGAGAAACTGCCCACCACACAGCCTTAGTAACAGAGAGAAAGAAGAAAGGTCTGAGGTCTCCCTACCCAGGCAGAGGTGCCCCAATAGGGTAGAGACCACCAATTAGACCCTATTTTTGAAAGGTTTCACTGTCTCCCAAGAAGGTCTCCTGGGAAACATGCCTCCAGCACATGGACCTTTGGATGGGTGCTTTTAAGGTCCAAACTACACCAGTGTAAACATTAAATTCATTTGTGTTTCTTATGATCCTCATACAAATATCCTGAGGATAAATTTATATACAAGTTTTGAACATGACATACACATGGGGTTAAGGGTGGAACTTTTGTATGTCACTCAAAAACTTGACTTTCATAGTTTCAGGTGATCAACCTACAATAAAAGAAAAAAAAATCTACTTTGTAAGAAGAAAAGATGGCTCTGATAAGAGTTAAGAAGCCATCATCAATACTGTTTATCTCTGAGTACATGATGGACTGTGGCTCCTAACTGACCATCCCAATGAGGAAAAAAAGAATTGAGATGTTAAAGAGGATGGCTAAAAGTGAAAACATACCAAAAAAATCTACTAAGAAACAAGCATGGAAAAATATAGCACACTATAGGAGTCAGTGGCATTGGGGTGATGTGTAAGGCCACTTGGAATCTCTGTGATATAAGCCTGAAGTACTCAATCAGATCTGTGAGGGCTCACTAGCACAGCCTGGCCTCAGGCACACTCACAGGAACGTCTGTCTGGATGCTGGAGTTACACAGCCCAACCCTCCATGTGAGAAAAGCATAAGACCAATGCCTCTCCCACCTCTATCCCACTCTATTCCCAGAGGTAAAATGGACTTTCTTTACTTACACATACTCTTATTGATGTACTGACAACCTAAAAATGGATGTCAAAACACACGTAAAACATGTATCTGCAGAAAGATCCATAGGCGTAGTTACATGACAGAACATTTAGTCTGGACAGAAGAAGCTCTACCGCAGGGGGATAACCTCAGTGTGTTAGTGAGAATGTGCCTTCATGTGCACCTGGGACCTTATACAAGAATCAGGACAGGAAAAGAAACATTTCCAGACAAAACACAGAAAACTTGCCACCAGCAGCTCTGGTTGAGAACAAACATCTAAGTAGAAGGAAAATCATCCCAGACATAGGACCCTAATAAGGAAGAGTAAAGGTATTGTCAAGCTAAACAATTCTGACCTGGGAAAACAGCGAGAACACATGGGTTGAAAGCTAGTGTTGGTAAAATGCACAATCAGGACACAGGATCAGGGGGTGGCTGAGGAGATGAAGTATACTTGAGGTCACTTTATTTACTTCTGGAAGGAGGATAAACCTGATCCCAAATTTTACCCTCTGGCGGGTGAGAATAGCACTTGTCTGTCTGGCATGCCCACATGACGAGGATATGTCTGTCATAATTCCAAGGAGGAGAAGCACCTTTAAGTTGTCAATCCAAAAAAGACAGAGAGATGAGGAAAACACACAGAGAGACATAACAGAATGCAGTGGCTGACAAGAATCAGCTCTTCGTACAAAAATGACAGATTGAATGCAGTCATGAAAAAAGAAATGATGAAGTGATTTGAGCAGAGACATCTCTTAAAAACAGACAGTCGGCTGCATAAATTTTACGATATGACAGGTTGTATGTCATTTAACCTAATGTCCCCTGTGAGACACACTTCCGAGCAGTGCGGTGCTGGCTGAGGTCAGTGGAGTGGTGGAGCGGCCCCAATCATGCCTGTGTCTAATTCACTGTCAATGAGGATACAATTTGCACATATATTTATGACCTGTATATCATCTACATTCCTGCCTTCTATCTCTCATCCATCATCTATCATATGTTACCATCTATCTTTCATCTATCTACTGATCTGTCATCATCTATCATCTATCTATCCATCCATTCATCTATCTATCTATCTATCTATCTATCTATCTATCTATCTATC